>PVKM010016937.1:0-26389 GCA_004027735.1 Carollia perspicillata
CTTCCTTCTACATACTCTGGACTTGCTTGCTGTTGTTTTTCCAGTTCTTTTAGGTGTAGCCTTAGACTGCTTATTTCAGTTTTTTCTTCTTTTTTTTTCTTCCTTGAGGTAAGCCTATAATGCTATAAACGTCCCTCTCAGGACTACTTTCATGGAGTCCCATGTATTTTTAGTTTTTGCATGTTCATTTTCATTTGTTTTCAGGTAATTTTTTATTTTTTTTCCTTGGCTCATGGTAACTTATTCACTTTTTAATAACATGCTATTTAGTTTCCATGTATTTCAATGTTTTTGAGTTTATTGCTGTAGTTGATTTCTGGTTTCATGCCATTGTGATTTCATAAGATACTTGATATACTTTTAAACTTCTTGAATTTGTTAAGACTTATTTTTGTGTCCTATCATGTGTTCTATTTTTGACAATGTTCCATGTACACTTGAGAAGAATGTATACTTTGCTTCTTTGGGATAGAATGTTCTATAAATATAAATTAAACCCATTCAATCTTACATGTCATTTAAAGTCACTGTTTCCTTGTTGATTTTTTGTCTGGACAATCTATCCATTGATGACAGTAGGGTGTTAAAACTACCTACTATGATTGTATTGCTGTCGATGTCTCCCTTAAAGCCCAAGAATTTTTTTTATATATTTAGGTGTTCCTATATTTAGTGCATTTACGTTTATAAGAATTATATCTTCTTGATGGATAATAATCTTCTTTGTCTCATATTATGGCACTTATTTTTAAATCTATTTTGCCAGATATAGGTATTGCTACCCCAGTTCTTTTTTTCATTTCCATTTGCCTGGAATATATTTTTTCCATCCCTTCATTTTCAGTCTGTGTAAATGTTTTATTCTGTGGTGGGTCTCTTACACACAGCATATATATGGGTCATATCTTCTTATTCATTCAGCTATCCTTTATCTTTTGATTAGAGTATTTAATACATTTAGATTTGAGGTTAGTATTGATAGGTACTTATTGATTGCCTTTTTTTCTTAATGCTTATATTTGTCTGTTTTTCTTCATTCTCTTAAAGCAGACCCTTTCTGCAGAGCTTGGTGCCTCTGAGCTGACTCCTCCTGTGAGGCAATGAGAAATTCCTAAGGGTGGGAAAATTGCCTTTGCCCAAGCTGACTTCGTTGGAAAGGGTTTGCTCCATCCAGAACAGATGTCTACTGTAGGTAGTTCAGATTGACTTAGCACAGAGATCCTGGGGGCTTTCTCCCCACATCTCTCCTCAGAGCCATAAGCCCAAGCCTCTCCTATGAAGACTCTAGTCCACACCAACCTTGTTTTGCTAGACCCTAGGGTGCATGCAATTTTGTGGTTTCCTTTTAAGAGGGTACCTATCCTTCCAGAGGACTCTGCCTCTCCTTGGTGGACAAAACTTCCTGCTTCTTACTCTCCTGTGCTATATGGGTGTCTCTTCCTGGTTCTGGTGCTGCGGGCTGGGGAGCCTGTGCTGGGGATTAGGCCCTGCACTTCTCGGGGGAACCTCACATAGCTGAAATAACCCTCTAGCACGTCACCAATGTGGGAGCAGGAACAGCCCAGTTGTTTTTCTGAACTTCCTACCTGTCTCTACGTGACTTCTTTTACAGCTCCTTAGTTATGAATCTCTTCTTCAGCCAGTGCTCAGTTGGTCATTCAGGGTAAATTTTCCCCAGTTCAGTTTAATTTCCAGTTTGGTTCTGGAAGGAAGTAAATGCAAGATCTATCTACTCTGCCATCTTGAAAAACACCTTGACTGTGCATCTGCAATACGGGGGTGGCAAAAATAAATCATCAGGGTCTTCTCACACTGGGGTAGGAGTTGATAGCTAATGACATCTCTGCCTTGCTTGACTATATAGAAACAAATGGGTAATGATCCTTATTTTCCAATTAATCCCTCATGCTTCTCCATAAATAAGGGAAAAAAATCAAACATTTAGCTCTTAAGATGCCTTAACATCTAGTCCAAAAATTTTGAATCATTTGGTAAATGGGGTGTTGAGGTATGACTTTTTGATGCTAAGCTATGAGAACTAGAGGTTTGTCACTCTTTCTCACTGTCAAAGGACCCACATGTTGTGGACCTGGTCCAGCACTGGGAAGAAGACGGAACCTGCCCTGTGTTGCTGTGGTGCACAGATGGGCAGGAACTGCCCAGAACCACAAGAGTGTTCACAAGAAAGGGCTAATTTCAATATTTTCTCAGTATTTTCTTCATGTTCAGCTATTCCCTAACAAATTACTGAGCCTCGAATGTGTTCCAGCCTTAGATAAAGGCTAAGGTCCACATGAGAATTAGCAAGTGTTTCTACCCACTCAGAGTACCCCACCCACCAAAGGGCATTAGATACGACATCCTTATCCATACAAAACATTGCTCTAACATTGGCCCTCTGTGCAGAAATTCAAAACAACCCTCTTTGTATTTATTTAAGCCAAAAAAGTTCCATACACACTTTATCCAATGCCTTCATAAAGTTGAAACACCAAAATAAGTAATGTTTGCTAATGTAGAAGGTTTGCTGCAGGTTACGTTCAGCAAGTCTGCTCTTTAGCAGCTGGCAGCCTTTCTTATTTAAAAAAAAAGAATGTGTTAACAGTTATCCTGTTCCATAATTAAACAGACGATTGTAGTACAAAGAGGTGCGCTGTGATTGAAGTCCCTATGTGGTACTATAGGAGCAGTGATGAGGGCAACAAATTTGAATTACTGTAGTAAGATCTAGAGGGGGAAAAAAAGAAAAAGAGAAAAAGAAAAGCTTTCTTCTGAAGTCAGGTTGAGGCACTAGTCTTGAAGTAACTGTGATCAGCAGGGTATCAGCTTTCAAATGAGAATTTGAAAATCATTCATCTTGGCAAGGGAAAGGTCAATGTCTTTAAACTGAGGCAGATTGGGGTTCAGATTTGGTCTTTACCATTTACTGTATGTGAAATTGAGGTCACGTCTCATCTCTTTTAAACTTTTGTTTGTCTAAAATATGGAAATAATCATATGTGTTTTGTTATGAAGATTAAATTAGTGTTTGTTGAAAAACAGCAAAACTCATGAGACAGGCTTATCTCAATGTCTTTAAAAATAAACCAGAACATTTTATGACTACGTAGGGAGCTATTACAAGTGATGCTTAACCACCTTGACCACGGGGTCAGGCTTTCTAGGTTTGATTCCTGACTTACCAGGTATAAAATTGGCTTTTGGCAATGTACTTAATTTCTCATCTATATAGGGAGGCTATTAATAGTTTCTAGTGTTCATATGACTATGGAATTGATGAGTTAATATGTAAACATTTAGAAAAAGCTTACGGTGTTATAAATATACACACACACTGGATGAGGCAAAAGTAGGTTTGTAGTTGTAATTATGTGGAATGCAAGCTTATTTTTGTGTTTTTATTTAATCACCATTGCATTGCTTTCTACCGACATAACTGTAAACCTACTTTCACCCCACCCTGCACTGGGATAGGAACCTACCTCCCTTGTTGCTTCATCTCAGGAACAAAGAGGTCGTGCATTTCAGCTGTTCCCACCTCCTGCCGGCCAGAATAATTAATCCTGAGATTCATCGCCATCCTCTTTTCTATATATTCCATTCTACCTATTTGCTTTATCTTTTTCATTGGCCTTAAAACTGGCTGAATCTCTCTAACCTTAAAAGATGAAAAACATCACCCTTCAAAGTCACTTTCCTGCCCAGCTACCAGTCTGTAGTCCTGTCTTCGCAGCCCAACTTCTTGAAGGAAATTTCCACACCACACGCTCACTCTTTTCTCCAGTCCATCCTGTCTATTGACCCTTCCAATCGGAGAGTTCTTGCTTTCACAATCACTCATCAATCAAAAGTTCAGTGAATATTTTCCCATTTTAACATTGTCTGATATTTCAGAAGCATTTTACATTGCCTTTTTATTAACATTAAGCCACTACCTCTAAATAAAATAATAATCTTAACAATAGTAATAAAAATAACAACATAGCCTATTGTCATGATATCATAATCTTCTGGCATTTTTTTTAACAAGCAGATGCGATTTCAGTTGTTAGGTCAATCCTGACACCAAATATGTAAATATGTGACTACATCTCTTTTGAATTTTAGCCCCATATAACCTCAATCTTCTATTGTATGTATCCATGTTCAACAGTGAATTTATAGTGTCTTCCTCTACTGACTCCCATTTGAATGAATCGTAAAAAATATCCATCTAATTGCACAAGTTAGAAAACTGGGAAACCTTTAAGCCACTCTCCTTTCTCTTGTCCCCTGTATCAGTAAGTCTGATGCTCTATTGATTTTTGTCTCCTAAATAGCTCTCAGCCTTTGCATCTGTCAGCATCTTCTCTGCCAGGATCTTAATCCAAGCTTTTGTCATGTGTTCCCCGAATTAGTGCAACAACCTCCTAAGTGATCCCACTTCCTTTTGTCCTGCAAATCTTTTTTCTACAGTACAGGAAAATCAATCACTTAATAATGCAAATCTGCATGTCTTTCTTGTTTATAATCTTTTACTGGCTTCCCTACTTTCAGCATGTATGGAGCCCACCATTATCTGGGTGCTACCTGACTCTCCAGCTTTATCTTTTTAACATTCTCCTATTCTCTCTTGTTTTCCCTCTTCATTTCCTCTAGCGAGCAAAGCTGCTTCGTGCCTCAGGCCATCACACACACACTGTTCCCTCCGTCCAGACCATTCTGTCTGTCAGCTCACCACTAGCCCTTCACATATCAGTAAAAGGATCAAAGTTTTTACTTTCCGGAAAACACAGAGGACATTTGTCTAGACTAAGTTAAATCTTTCATTTATAGCACACTGTGTTTGTCCTTCATAATACTTATCATGTTATTTTTAATAACTGGCTCTTCCTTTAGACTGCACATTTTGACAACAGCGTCTGTTTTACTCGCTATTAAGTTTCTCCATTTTTAAAGGGCTATACATCTCTAATTCCAGCAAGATGTATTCAAGTTACTTTTCCTCCTACTTTAAGAAAATACAACTCTGGGCTCAACACCCTGGACTAAGTTTAATTTCATAGTAATAGGTAAAAAGAAACCCCACAAAATTTAAAACAATAAAGATAAAGCTAATTAAACTATGTCATTGTTAATTCTCCTTAAGTGCAATGACTAAAATATTTTTATACATTAGAATATCTCTCACTGATTTTCATTGTTTATCTGAATTTGAGGAAGATCAATTGACTGCGTATTCTTGAAACACAACTGTCTTTATTGTATCACATTAGGGGCATTGAACAGAAAAGTTCCTGCAACAGACAATAGAATAGTATATTAAAGGAATTTCTTAATCATATACTAAAGTATAAAAGTAAGGGGCTGATTCCTTTTATATTTTAATGAACTTTCCTTCTGCTAAAATTACAGGCCCATAGTGACTGTTCCTTTCTTGCTCTCGCTTGGTGAAATCCCATTACACCTTAATTTGCTTTATTTGGAAAACAAAGTTACAAATCTCTCCTTAAAAGGTATAGGGACACATACATATGAAAAGAACAAGGGAGTTCCCGGCAGGTCTCAAAGTCTCAGAGGTTCAGTTTCAGGTCACTAACCCCATCCTATCTGTGGGTGTAGGTGATGAATGACAGGTTAAGGATGCCAAGTTGACAGGAAGAGAAAAAACAGGATTTGGAGTCCCCTCACTAAGACAGTAGGAACCCCAGTCAACCCTCATTCTTCACAATCTTATAACAAATCAAAACAAAATAAAATTCAATGGGGAGAAAATAGAGGAGGGTAGAAAAACATAGGCTGTGTAGAAAATGTAAGAAGGAAGGAAGGAAGGAAGGAAGGAAGGAAGGAAGGAAGGAAGGAAGGAAGGAAGGAAGGAAGGAAGGAAGGGAGTTAGCACCATCTCTATGGCCAACTAAACCATTGCTTTGCATTGAGTTTATATTATCTTCCCAAAAGGATGTACCCGACTTTTACTTGGCCTGTTTATAAACTATTTTTGCTATAGTTTCTGACTGTTTATTAATTCTTTGTTTCAGCCAATATGTATTATATTTCATATATATATATATATATATCTTGAGTAAACAGTGCATAAATTGCTTTAAAAATAACCATCGACTCACTGGATTCAACAGCCGTTCAAGGGACCCTACAGTTACTGAAGGCAATCTTAGGACTACAAGAGTGGACTTCTTTTACAGCTTCAGCAGAGCCTATATGAATATCTTTTATTGACACACATAACTCAGAGAAAACTATCTTTGCTATCTGGGCTTGAGACAACATGTAAATGCCCTAAAAGTTGCATCTGATAAATATGCTTTCCCACAGGAAAGTTAAATCGCCTTTTATATCATGTTATAACCACTCAGACATTGTGTATACAAAACTGAGTGGACTAACTTCAGGACACATTCCTTGATAAGACTCTCTGTGACCTGTGAATATATAAAAAACAAAGGTGTGTATGTTCCAAATGACTCATACAGTGAATACCATGATTACTTCTAGGTCTCATACTGTTATAAAAATCAAATTGGTATTGCTAGATATATGTTTCTTTCCCTTAAAGATGAGTTTATTTTCCAATATCCCAACTGTTTTCAGTTTCCTGCAATACATAATGCACATATATGTACATGTGTATATATATGTTTTATTCACATGCAATGTAATATATGTATGTAATATATAATATAATAGTATTTATAATATGTTTTTTAAAGTCCAGATTCTGGAATCTCTGCAATGACCTTCATAGATTAATATTTGTGAAGACATGCTCTATTCATTCTGGAGAAACAACTGCTATTATAAAACTAAAATGCTGGTCCAATTTATTGGCAGGAAGATAGTTTAAACGTGTTGCTGGAATCCCAGAACCTCTTGCCTCAGCTCCTCCTATTTTTTCTGAAAATCAGTTTCACAGGGTGGTATCCCATTTTAGATTGTCTGCACCCTTGACACAGCCTCACAAGCTGTTAATACAAATATTTGAAGATTTTTTATTATATTTATCCTTAAATATGAAAATATTTTGGATCTGAAAATGTGTCCCTAGAACACGTGACTTTTCTCTTGCGAGGAACTGGAGATTAATTATCAGTTGCTACCAGCCCAGATGGAGGCACATTTGTGGGCTCTACAATTTTTTTTTTTTTTGGAAGCAAGGCCAGAGTTAATTCCCCTGAGTGTGAGAGGATTTTCTTAAGGCACGTGGCACATTAAGACCCCTCACACAATTGAACATTTGCTCTGTGAATGTTCCCTTGCCCACTCTCTGGTCTTACCCTAAACCTTTGACACCTGTATTTTGTTGTGATTTTGAAATTATATCCTGTGTTTGCATTTTCTATGCCTAACATATCTTGGGCTAGATTCTGATTATCAGTTCAACCAATGAGAATAGCATTTTTGCTCCCAGATTCACAGGAACTTTTATAGTCATCAGGGGCAACTGTCCTTGTACTACCGAAGGATTACAGGACATCTAACTCATATTCAATACGATTCCAAGCCTGCTAAGATCCAGAGATCCATGATTTCCTTCCTGGAAATTTTAATGACACTAACTTATAAAATCTCTATGTACTCATTAAATTCTGAACCCCCATCAGCACACTTTGCCATCTATCTGTTCCCTACCAAAACTGCTTAGGTTTTCCTATTGTAGATAAAATGTAAGTTGCTTTTATGATGGGGTACAAATAAGCTCATGTGACCACAGCCTCCTGGCCGGTCCGTAACCTTCTCTAAGAGTTTCACATAGACATTTATTATAGGAAATAGTTATCACAGATTGGTCCTTCTACAACTTTACCCAGATTAAGCCATTAATGAAGTTAGTAATGAAATTAGTTCTGAAGCCTGCTGCTCCTACCACCACCACCAACCAAGGGTACTCTCCTGGAACAAGCTCATGGTACAGTGAGTCTTGTACCATGTCCACTTCATTTTCACATAATAAAGACCTCAGCAGACTTCTACCAAAGATGTCTGTCTTCCTTTTCGTGCATTTAAATATAATGATCATAATATTGGTAGCGTTTATTGCATGAAGGTTAAAAGTTTCATCAGATGTTAATGAGGCCAAACAAAAGTACAGCTATAGTCTCTTTCACTAATTTCCATATTAGTTGATGTTTTTCTCTCCATTTCTCTCCAGTTCAGTTGACTGTTACTGAACATTAACTGAATTTAGAACATTGTACAATGGAAGTGCAGTTTTTTTCCTGTTGAAGAATATGGAATAACATTTTTTTCTTAAATGCCTTCAAATTATACATGGTTATTTTCTACTTTTTTCTGCAAGTTCTGGTTAATGCATATTAACAAAGTCATCACAATTCAATCAACAAATGATACCTTTTTTTAAAGTATTCATATAATTTAGTAAAGTTTCTTAGAAAACTCTTTATGTCCTCCGCCTGCCTTCAATGTGACACAATTTTGCACTGACATTACTCTTTCAATGAGATGGAGTGGGACCAATTCTCAATTCAAGGAAGTGGAGAACAACTGTATAGGATCCCACATTTGTTGGTATTTCTAGGTTATGCCATTAAGGGCTAACCAACTTGGTAATTTTTTAGGCTTACTATACTCATTCATAAACCTCTATGCATTATTAGATTTTTATTACACAGTACTGCATTAATGAAGGATTTTTTAAAATAAGCATTTATCTTTTTTCCTTTAAACTGCAATTAACCTATACATAGCTACCAATCATTTAAAGATTATTCTATTAGCTAGCATTGTTCTGGTGAAAAGAAATACATATTCCAAATCATTCGTGGCTTATGTTGCATCTCACATTAAGCCTTACAAACAACATTTAGCAATTGTGTCTCACTTGTGTTATATTGCCCGCATCTGTGGCTTGGCTTTGCTTTATTTCCTAGTCCTGCATTGATGGAGGAGCTTCTGTTTGGAACCTATCATTCTCATGGCAAAGGGAAAATATGTATCTAAGTACTTTTATTTGTAAGTGGAATCACTCATGCATGCTCATACCCAGTTGAAAAAATCCAGCACATGGAGAAAATCAATGTCAATTCATTAAGAGGTTCTACTCTTTCTTCAGAGAATAGGGACACAGTAAGTCACATGGCATTGAGAGATGATATAATCTTTCCACTGGTGGCTAGAAGTGAATAACTGTGGATAATAGTAAATCTACAACCTTACCTATATTGTTTTCAATTTGTCTGGAGCCTGCAGATGTTCTGTCTGTCAGACAACTGGTTGACTACGCAAATATATGTTTCAGTACCTTCACCCTATACCTTTCATTGGTATCATCAGTAAGGGTTATGTTATTGGTACTACTAGAAACTTCTTGACTGCTGAACATCTTAGCCTATTGGCAAAATCTTTAATAACATGCATTGTAATTAGTTCTCCAATAGTAATATAATTAACTCAATTGATGACAGTCTTGTACTCCTATATACAAAGTGGTTCCTACAGATTGGGTATTCTCGCCCCCTATAGCCATAAATTCCAAGAAGACAGAAACTAATGAAAAGGGTAGTACTAATCATAAAATTACAAGGAATGTGATAATTGGCCATTGCCTGGAGTATAAGCTGATCACTTTAAGTATGAGAAATAGCATAGCTGAACACAATATTTCAATGAGTTTATCTTCTTTTAAGGTATGTGGAAATAATCTAATCTTGTAAATGGTTTCATTTTTATTTCCTAAACTTAATTATTTCCTTTAAGTAAGTCACTTTTCCCCTGCAATTGGATTTTTGGTATTGGAATACATCTTTGCATCAATGTGTGTGTTCACTGTGGTAATGTTTTAATTTTTTTCTCTTATAGGCTATAATGAAACTGAAACTGCATCTAAAGTTTCAGAATCTCAGTATTCAGGCAGAATGGCTGATTGGTTCTCAATAAATCCTATTCTATTCAGAGTATTACGGACAATTTCCATAGGCGGAAAATCACCCGAACGTTTTCATGGCTTCGCATTACTGACAGTCTCAGCCACTCAGTCTCCCAGCAGTGTTCTGACCTCGTTTGGCTGTGCCTACTAGCTTTGGAATCTTCAAGGTTTATATCCTACCATCAACATTATTTCACCTTTAATTTATGTGGTACCTTCTCTTTTCCGCAGGTCTGTCTAGCAGAACCCTCCTCAGTACAAAAATTGGACATGCAGCTGCAACTCCTTTCTCTGTGCTTATTGTTTCAAAAGTGCATCTTCCTAACGTCCTTCTCTTTTCAACATAGAGGAGGTAGTAAGTGGCATAACGTTAGTTATTCGACTGCCAAAAACATGTGCTAGCTACACAAATTGTGCACAATGATACCTTATGGAGAAGGATCATTTAATACGAGATGCAGCCTCTGTCGTTACAGCGACTGCATGTCCAATGAGCCTGATTCCGTCCTTTATATTTATCGCTTTTACATTACTATTAATAGCGCTCTTTTATTCATACAAGTGTACCAGTTTGGGAAATAAATTATATGATTGCCTTGTGTACTGTAAATATATGCTTCAAAGCTAGATTTAACCTTTCTTCATTTTTTTGCATTTTTTCTTAGTATTTGTTTTAAATATAAATCCATACTGAGGCAGCCTGAGCCTCTCCTAGTTAAGACAGGAATTTCCTTGGTTACTCCTCAAACCCCGCAACCAATCAGTGCTGGGCAGAGGACATCTGAAGCAGCAGGACCCACTTGATCAAGAAAGACAATGCCCTCCTGACTCTAACGCATGGGTGCTTTAGCCTCAGAACAACCTCTGAGTGGCTTTACCCTCGTTATAATGTAAAAAACAAACAAACAAACAAACAAAAAAAACCCCAAAGCAACACAAACAAAAAGCCCTGCGTGGATACGTAAGATACTAAGACCTGCAACACATGGAGAAGCGTGTAGGCTACACAGAGGCTCGCTGCGCCTGCATGAGCCCTGCCCGCCACCAAGAGGTGGACCCAGAGTCAGACCAGGAGAACGAAGAAACCCCAGGTGCTGAGTGAGTCAGGCCCCTACAGCAGATCCTGGAGCTGTCCTGTCTCCTGGTATCTGCTCCTTTGATGCATCAAGCTTTCACCCTGTTCCAAATAAACCTCCTTTGTGAATCTGTTTGGCCAACTCTCTTAAATTTCTGTCCTGAGAGGGGCAAGAACCCTCTCCATAGGTGACAATACATTCCTCAGGTATGCTCTTTCTTTGATGTGCTGTCCTTACTTCCCCCATCTTCACACACAAACTTTGTCACCTGGGAACACACTGAATAGAACGTGAAAAATGTTGTTAATTATATTCTTAAATCTCCCACATTGGTGCACACTTACTGTGGAGGTTACAACTGATCTCTAGTACTGATTTTATTTACTTACTTACTTACTTATATACCTACTTATTTTACCTTTCAGAGGTTTTGTAATCATCTGGCTGAGTCATTCAGGTTTATTCTCTAGAATCTTCCCTACATACAGTGTTAATATCAAGCTCATAAATTGCAACTAAATGTCTGCCTCCTTCCAGCCCCATATTTAAAATGCTAGGCCATCTTTCATTGTTGTTAATTTCCCTTTAGAGTAACTTTATTTTCCTTTCACATATGTACATATTTCTTATTCACTAATATCCCCAAATCTTTTCATAAATAGGTCTCTTTTTAAACTAATGACTTCTAGCATTTTCAAGGATAAAGTACTTACACACACATTCTCTTACAGGATAGCTTTTTCTTCCTTTAAAATTCTTGTGTGCATTGTGTCCACTGAGGAAAAAAAATAGATTAAGAAAATGCCACCCATCAGCCCTGGATGGTGTGGCTCAGTGTATTGAGTGCCAGCCTACCAACCAAGGGGTGGCCAGTTCCGTACCCAGTCAGGGCACATGCCTGGGTTGCAGGCAAGGTCCCCAGTAGGGGGCATGTTGAGAGGCAACCACACATGGATGTTGCTCTCCCTCTCTTTCTCCCTCCCTTCCCCTCTGTTTAGAAATAAATAAATAAATAACATCTCTTTAAAAAAAAGAAATTGCCATCTGTCATTTTGTAATATATTACAAATATCAAATCACTGCCTTGTACGATTTTACCTTATTCAATGTTATATGCCAATTACATTTCAATGAAGCTGGGGGAGACAAAAATACCTTCCTCTTTCCACTTGCTACATTTTGAGTAAGAATTATTGATGCAAGTTTTGAGCTCTCCTTAAATTCTACCACCTCCAGGTGGAAGAGTCGGCCGTATCCACTTATTCCTCATGCAAACCGGAGAATGAGCCAAACTCACACTTAGATGTGGGAATGGGAATAACAGACTGAGTAAAAGTGGAGAGAGGAGAGCGAAGGGAAGTGGGACGCACAGCCACTGGGCTGTGATGCCAGAGCTGAGTGTTTATGGCAGAAGAGGTTGGAAAGTGGGCACACAATGAAATATGAAGTCGCGTATCATAGAATTATATGCTTGAAACCTATGTAATCTTATTAACCAATGTTGCCCCAACACATTTAATAAAAAGAAAAAAATTACAGGCTTAAGAGAATGTGAAATAGGACAGATGCTGGGAGAAGAGAAACCAACTATAAAATGTCTCCAGGTATTATGCATTTAATATTTTTGATATCCTATAAGAGACTGAAGTTACAAATGCATATTTCATTCACTTGCTGAAGTAGGTATTAATTAACTCACCTGGTTGTATTATTTTCTTTAAACGTGCCTCAGTCCCAAGTTTGACTCACGTGGATGACTACATCAACAATGTTACAAGCACATTAGTGGTACTTTGACTTCTAAAAGCCAAGGCATTTCAGGTACAGACTCTTTTTTTAAGCAATTTTGGGACCTATTCCAAAAATATGGAACTATTGTATATAATTAGGACCACCACAAAAAATCTAGTAATTAATAATGTCCACAGCAATATCCATGATCCACAAGCTACTGCTATATTTGGCAGTGATTTAAAACACAAGCCTCAGCCAAGTTGGGCTCACAGCAAAGGTGACAGAATACTTCAGAAAGATTTCTAGAAGGGCAAATGAACTCTCAGATGCTAGTTCAACCACATTTCTCTTTTTGAGACAGAATTCTATCAACCACAAGGAAAAAAGTAACTAAATTTGAAACAATCAATATACTGCTACCTTCCTGGATCTAAAACCCAAATAAAAAAATTCTAGTACCCCCTAGACCTCTGTACAAGAGCCCGAATAAACTTCCCAGACATTACAGATAGACTTACTGCTCCGGGATATTGCACTGCCCTCACACACACCTAATATGATATCGAATCGAATCTCTGAGATTTTCATCCTCAGGTGTAGGCTGAAAATGATGAAGAGAAGATTACTTTGTGCTTTGGTGGGGCAGGGGCGAGGCCATAAAAATCTGTCAATTAGTATGTGAGGTAGCCCACAGACATGCTCTAAGGACAAACCGCACTGTTACTGTGCCAAAGGCTACCTCTTCCTGGGCCATAAAGAAATAAGTAAGTTTTATTCCATTTTTTAAGTCTAGTATTTGTTTTAGTTGTATAGATTTAAAAGATTCAAGACAGGTAACTTATTGGGAATGATTCCGTTGTTCCTTTTATAAATGTGTCCATTGGTACAGAATTAATTTTTTTATTAAATCCACTTTTTAAAGTGTACTCACATTGAAGGAATAGGTCAAAGGAGATCTATCTGCCTCTGGTCGGGGAAACAAGCCTGAAACAACAAATGAAACTTGAGTTACATTTGAACAACCAACCCACCTCCCACCGTCTACTATGCCCTAGGGCCTATTCTATAGCTTCATGACCTTGGTAATATAATTGACAGTCAAGGTGTCCAATGACTTGGTTTAGTTGCACTAATATGCTAAATTCAATAAATAGTTAACTCTCCATGACATGCTATTCAGAAAGAAAGTGTTAACTTGAGTGTAAGCACAGCTTTGACATGTGCCAGATGCTCTCCAGGCTACCACACTGTCAGACTAATGAGCTGCCGGAGTGTGTGTGTTCACTGCATGAGTAGCAATTTTACTTTAGTTGTAGATATTTTAGTCTCTTTTATATTAATATTAAAAGTTTCATGACACACAGCACTGCAGAAACATAAGAAATGGATGCAGTTTATGTATCAGTCTCATTTATTTAAGGAATACAGTATAAAAACCAGAAAAATTAGAATCAAGCTCATTAGACCATCATTAAAATGATGTGGATTCCAAACTGCAAGTTTGTTTGTTTGTTTGTTCAAATGAGTAAACTGGGGAAAGGTGGGCATGCTGTTCTATTTGCCTAAACCAAAAAGATAAAAATAAAAGATAATTTTTTTCTTTGCAAGGTTTAGATAAAGGATGCTTTGGTTTGAAAGGCCATTTGTTTTGGCAGTTTTAAGGTAGTTATTGGATTACCCTTTTAGGAATGTTTTTCACTCTCTTCCATTACCTCATTCCTTTTTTTCCTGCTTTGGAAATAGGTCTCCTGTAGAAAGCTGCCTATTCATGGAATCCCTCTTCAGATTATGTTATATATCATAATCTGACCTGAACCTCACTGAATTCTCCCATCTGGTTTCTCAGATAGTAGTGCATTTTGTGAATGATTCACCCCTTTATTTCCAGTAAGTGCTTGATACAACTTTGTGCTGCAGGGAGCTATTTCTTCTCCCTCTCAATTTTTTGAAAAAAATGGCCGATATACTTTTAATATATTTATATATGTATTTTGAAACATTGCAGATTCATAATGCATTTGACGAAAATTCAGTGAACAGAGTTTTGGATATAAGGAGTTAATGGAGTTATAAATTAAACCAAATAAAGTAAACCCATCCAACTTGCAAATTAAGGATTTGCAGTTTCATTGATTGATTGATTGATTGATTGATTAGGGAGAAAGAAAGAGAGAGAGAGAATCATTGATTTTTTGTTCCACTTTTTAATGAACTTGTTGGTTGCCTCTCGTATGTGACCTGATCAAGGATCAAATCCACAACCTTGACTTATGTGGATGACCCTCTAACTAGCTGACCTACGGGGCCAGATGTAGGGCCCAGTTTTATTTTGATGCCAGATTGCAGTCATTTTTCTCTATCTGTGCTTACTCCATAAAATTCCTGCATGCTAATATATTTTTACAAGTGCTGTGGACTAAACTCTGTTCCCCTAAATCCATATATTGAAGCCCCACCCCCTTGCGCCTTAGAGTGTGATTGTGTTGGAGAAGGAACTTTAAAGGGTTAATTTAGGTTCAATGAGGTTATAAGATGGAGCCTAATCTAATAAGATTGGTGTCTTATAAGAGGACAAGGAAGGCACCAGACATGCACATGAACACTGGAAAGGCCACGTGAAGACATGGCAAGAAGGTCGACAACGAGGGAGGTCTCGGGAGAAACCAAGACTGACAGCACATTGACCTCAGACTTTTCGTCCCGGGAACTCTGAGAAGCCAGTTTCTGTTGTTGAAGCCACCCTGTCTGTGGTGTTTTGTTTTGGCAGCCCTAGCAAACTAACACACTAGGTAAAACTTCATGCCTACCTAATGTCTGAAAAGACTTACATTTTATGAGATTTAAATAAAGCTTTATGTTTAACTGTCTCTAGTTAGATCAATAGATACAATTTAATCCAGTGCATAACTGAACCATTAGCCCACTTGAGTCAAAACAGAAGTTCCACTTTATCAAACACAATTGTCAAAGTGTAAAGAATTACAAAAGGGATTTAATACTTAGTAAATATATAGAATATATTTATTTCTCTTCTGCTTAAATGTTGCTTTGGGATTCTCCTATGCTGAAAAATTCAATACAATTTGACTTAAACTCCTAATTTCACCACCAGGGAAAATTTGGTGTTTTCCTCTCAAAATTTATATCTTCTTATGATTAAAAAAAAAATTAGTCCACACAGGGCTACCTCAGATTTCCTTACCTACCTAGGGAATTTAATCACTTCCTCACCCACCCACCCATCATAAATACACTGCAGCTCAAAGCATAATCCCAGCCCTCACCAAATTTAATCATACCAGGTATGTTGTTATATTTGTAATTTTATTGAATTTTTTTCAGGATACCTCCGACAAAGATGTGGGGGGAGACACCTTGAAATGTGATGATGTTCACTATATTGCTTACTTAAGAACACTACTTGTTCTTCTAGAAACTCTTGGTCTCTCGACATTTTTCTAATGTTTAAGCTTCAGGAAAACGACTCTGTCTGATTTGTGTAACTCCTGTCCTGCTCTTCATTTCTCCATTGTCTTAGGCTGTATATCTCTTGGAGAGTTTTCCCAATAAGCCAATTTGTCATTCTCATTCTTACCTCTTAATATATCATCAATTTTAATGTGCATATGTATACAATATGTTTAAAACAGAACCTTGATCATATGTTCAATTAATTTTAGCCTCTCTTTATTCATTGGAATTATACTGTGAGCAAGTCCTAAAAACATTAGTTATATATAAAGTGTTTACACTTATGTAAAGTGTTTATACTTATGTAAAGTGCTTAACATTGTATTATTTGAATGCTCCATAATTTATTAACTATTCTTCTGCAATGGAAGGTATTAGTTGGGTCCCATTATTTTTGCAAGTAAAAATAACACTAACCAAACAGTAGTTTTTCTGTGTATTTCTGGCTGCTTTATTATAATTAATATCTAAAAAGGAGATGGCTAGATCAAAGTTATACAATGTGTTATTGCCTCTTTAATAATTATAAAAGTAACCAGACATTCTTACTAAAAATGAATAGTTAATATAATGTACTATTTTAACAATTACAAATATATTTCTAAAACTACTAGAAAACCCTTTCTTGTTCTCAACTCATTCAAATCTAGCAGCCTTACACACAAAAAGTCAGTTACGACAGCATTCTCCAGCAGGGAATATGTTGGTGTCAAAACGTAAAGATGCCTTCCAAACTCTGTGCTGTTTCTTAGTTGCCGGAGGTACATGACTTGTCTCTTATTTGGAGTGGGATTTCTTAGTATGACCCACATAATTGGACACTAAGAACTTCTACCATGTGGGAAACCTTTAAGTTGTCATAGTGTTCACCTTGGGTGATATAGAGTATAGTTGTGTTACCAACTCATTCAGAGCACTTGTCATTTCTTGCTCATAGGTCACAATATGAAGCTGTCAATATAGTGGGCCAATATGATATTTTTTGAGATGTCCCAAACATTGTAATTCTTTTGAGGAAAGAGAGAAAAAGCCCTTGGGACTTACACAGACCTTGGGAAAGAGAATAGGTGTGAAGTATATACATGTGAAGTGCGTCTAATCTTTCTTCCCAGTGGGAATAGAAGAGAACACATTCATCAGATCAGTAGCTGCAGAGTATGTTAATCTACTGTGATAAGAATACTGCCATTGCCACACAGTTACAACTGGGGTAATTATTTGTTCAATTTGTGCTAACCCTGACATTATCCATGTGCTTTTGTCTTGCAACAGATTGTTGAGTTAAATAGGGATGTAAGGGCCACCAACTACATCCTTTAAGTCTGAGAGGGTCCTAGTAATTTCTGCAATGTCTCCTGGGTTGCAATATTGCTTTAATTCACTATCTTGACCAGAGGTAGGGCAATGTGGGTAATGCCAGGGCTCCTGCTTTTCCTTTCCCTGCAGATCACGGAAAGAGTGTGAGCATTCTATCAAATGCTAAGTAACCTCGTAAGTCAGTTCCAATTCTAAATTTTAGAACTAGGGAAATCATCACTAGGTGTGTCTTTGAAACCAGACCTGGACTGAAATTGACCCGCTTTTAGTGTCTTCCACTCTTCCTATTAAGTCCGGTGGGTTTACTTCAACTCTGGTGTCTGGTCATAAGAGTTGGTTCTCCTCCATATTTACAAGGAAGCCCTCTGATGAGCACACTTTGCTTTAAGTTGTTAATAGCTCCAGGTCTATATTGCATCTCTTAAACAAATCAGTGGTGCCTCATAACTGCCACCTGATTTTACAAGTGCTTATATTTGTTAGATTGAGATAGATATGTAACAGTCCTTTATAGATTAATGGGGAAAATGCAATTGTAAAAATACATATTCAGTACAATGACATTACTGTCTACAATCCTGATGGGATAGTACTTAGTAAATATATAAATATACCTATATATCTATATATATATATCAATAGATATAGAAAAAGGACATAATTTGTCACTGAAGAATTTTAATCTGGGTAAATACATAGTTCAGATTATTTTCTAGATGTATTATCCCAAGGAATAGTTAGCTGGAAATTGAAATAGTTCAGCCCAAAATTGATGAGCTTCTAAAATAAAGACTAGAAACAATGAAAGGTCAGTTTGTAAGAATGGCTCATGTGTTTCTTGTTAAGTGACTAGAGGGATTAGGGGTTGAATTGTTAAATGGGAAGTGTAGGAAGATAAGGCTTGAACCTTTATATCAGTTCACATTGTATGTTTTGGGTTGCAGATGGCAGTGAGAATCAGAGGTAAGGATATCAAGGAATTAGTTTTAGATTTGTGGCAAGTAATCAGATCTGCTAAAATATTTCCAAATATTGTTAAATAAAGGTATGGAAAAGGGTAAAGGATGAGGTAATAGAAAATGTTCAAGTCTGAGCTATAAGAAGAAAGGGATTTAGTTTGAACCATACTTACATTTGAAAAATCTAGAAAAAGCAAAAATAAAGCTTTTTGACATTTTTTTCTCATTTTCTTTTATAATTATCAGTGTCCTTCCTTGCATAATTAAACATAAATGAAAAAACTGAGTTCTTCGATAATATTGCAGTTTGACAAATTTTCAAAAAGAAAAGCACATGAAAAATTTCAAAAAGTGTTATATATTAACTGAACTCATTAAGATAAATGCCACACAAAAAAATCTGTCCTGAACTAAAAAGTGGTCAGAATAATAACATTTAGAGAATGGAATATTTTATTTTATTTTATTTTATTTTAAAGAAACAAAAATAAGTACAATGATTATATAAAAAGGAACATAATTTTTGTAAATGAGCTGTAATTTCCAAAACATTTTTTGAGAAGATAAGATTAGCAAGGTTTACTTATGATTGGGATTTGTACAGAAATACTGGTACCCTGTTTAATCAAAAGCAGATATTCTACTTTTCCAAAATGAGGGAAGGAAGTGCTTTTTTCAAAATGAAGGAAGATGATATAGCGACCTAGTAACAAAAATGATAGAAAATGTACCATTTCACTAATATTCATTTAACTCACATGCACAATTTTTCATGAGGAGATTTCTTCTGTTTAAACTAGGCCAAATTACTATAATAGTTTGCTAATTTTGCTTGCCTTGAAGTCATTCCTGAAAATTAAATTTTTGCAGAATGATGTTACTAATTTCATCTCTTGTTCCTTTCCCAATAGCGGTGATACTTTCGCACTTTGTTCAAATCCCAGGCATCAGATTATCCTTGATTCAAGATTTCCCTGGCTACAATTTTTTACTTTGAAGATTTGGAGGTTATATCTTGCTTCTCTCTTTAATGCTATACAGTTTGAAAGAGATATTCTGAGGCAATTAGAGATCATAGGAATTTATTTCGGTTACTTTTCAAATTGTTTGATCATTTATTTCAGAAATGAATGTGATGCTTACAGCAAAGTCCCCTGAAAACACGAAAAGATTTGTTTGGTGTAGTCATAGTCTTTGTTTGCTTGTTTGTTTTGTTTTTCTCTTATACTTGCCACTTACCTTTTAATCACCTCACTGCTCATTTGCAATGAATGACAAAAAGGTAACTTAATGACAACAAATGAATAATATTTTTGCATAACAACTCAATGGAAAGAATGAAGTATCTTGCTTCTACCCTTGTATTTAAAGATATAAAACATATAGATAATTAGCTTAGTCCATTTTCATCAATTATACAAAAAACAGCCAACACAAAACATTAGTGTATTTGCTACTAAATGTACTTTTATGGAAAGTTATGATAAAACAAGTCATATTTTCAATGTATAAAGGAGTAAATTAGAAGAATTTGAATAAATAAGTTATTTTGAGTTTTAATTATATATAGTATCATGCCAATAACTACATTGCTTGATGATAGAGTTATATAAATTTTGATGTATAATTGTGGAAGAGTATTCAGAGATTTACAAGAGATTTCAGTCAGTGCAGAACACTGGGTACAGAAAGAAGTCAGAGTTTTAGTGATTAGGATAATAAGTAGATTGACTATACAACTTATCATCAACCAGCAATGTTTTAAAAATCTAGTAGATTTTAAAAATAAAACATTATTATGAAACATTTATGTGTGGATTCATTTATACTGAATAACTAATTGATTTAAAAAAAACCAGCAGCAGAAATATGTTTTGTTTCTATGTGTCTACAGTTTGTCTTAACAGGGAGCAACAAGAGGCCTATTTCAAAGAGAGCTCTTGGTAACGTTTCATGGAAAGGGTTACATAGGGAGAGATTTGCAGTCTAGGTGATCCAATAGATACAACTAAATTTTAATTGGGACTACTAGAAAAGACCATGGAAGAAGCTAATTTTATAAGGTGGAGTTCTACCAAATCCAATTGGCTTTTAATACTCACAATGAACAAGTGAAAAAAGATAAATGCTAAGTGATATGGTCCAGTCTATTACAACAGATGTAAATGGGGATTCTCCTACCCAAACTTGGAATTATATGCACTTGTCAATCAAACAGAGAATGATGTATTTATATTCCAGCAAGATAAATAGAGAAGAAAATATCATATTCTGTAAAGTGTAAGGTTTGTCATAAATAAATAAATAAATATGTGATTGAATAATTTATTTGATATATTCCTAATAATGACAAGTAGATTAAACATATATTAGGATATAATTTTCAAGTTCTTATTATTCAATATGGTGTGTTGTTCTTAAGTAAGCACTTAAGTTACTCTTTTATGATTTATTTAAAATTTTTGAAGGGGAAGGGCAATCAAGGAACATGTACAAAGGACCCATGGACAAAGCCAAAGGGAGGTAGGATTGAGGGTGGGAGGTGGGGGTGTTTGTGGGAGGAGAGTGATTGGGGGAAAGGCAGACAACTGTACTTGAACAATGAGAAAAAAAAGGAAACAAAACTTATCCATAATTTCCAGTACAAAAATTGAAAATAATAAATGAGTTAAAAATACGTTGTTAAAATAATATATTTAATCTTTAATATTCAAAACATATATATTGAAATCATATTATCTCATTTAGTTTATTCCAACAAGCTAAATGATTTATCTGCTTTTATTATATCTAATAATAATTTATCTTAACAGGCATTTCTTTCTATTTTCCACCCATTGGCACACTGAAAGCCAGTGTCACATTTGATAGCTAACTGTTGAGGGCAATTAATATCCATAATTATCTATGTCAGAAAAATTGTCTTAGCCAGATGGCCAATATTTGTGGTAGACTCATCTTCTTTACTTTTTGATTGAATAGTGAGAGCATCATGGTCTTTATGATTATATATGTTTACTAAATGCAATTAGTGTAATGAGCTGCTATGTAGTGGCCATTTCCCATGTCAATTAGTAGTTATCAAATGCCTAGAGTTTTAAAAATTAAATTGCAAGTGTAATGTTTCTCCTCCTACATAATTAAAAAAATTATTTCTCTGGTACCATTGAATTTTCAAACAATTCATTAATAACTATTCAGTATGCTTTTAAAATATATAAGGATAATCTACATTATACTTTTGATGTTTGGAATTATTTTTATTTTAAAGGGAAAATTTGTAGAAAAACTATAAAGCAAAAAGTTAAAAGCTCTACTACCCATGAAAATCACTGATACCATTTAATATATTCCATATTTATATAACATTTTATTATAATTTGTCTAATGCTATAACTCAAAATGTAGTAAATTAAGTTAAAAATAATTCATGTAAGTGGTATTAATAGGCTACATTACCTAAAAATTCTTATTATTCTAAAATATCACTTGGTTAAAAATGATCTCAAATTTGTTCAAGACACTTGCAAATCTTTGCCACATAAGAGGTGGAAATTTTTAGAAATAAGCTTTTCCATATTGTCTTTATATTTTTAAACACAGTCTTAAAATTGTGAATACAGGAGTATGCAAACTCTTTTCTTGCTTATATCAGTGTCCATATTTCAATGCCTGTATCTAGATGTGGACCTTTACCTGAACCACCATGCTCAGCATTTTCTCTCTATATCTCTATATATTTAATATTTGATGCTGTAATAGGGAGAAGAAATGATGTGTCCACTGATTATTCTGCTTTTGTTGAGCAATTAATTTTGAAATTACCTTACACATTCTTCTTTAGGACCTACCTATGTATATAATTTATGTATTTTGTTACTGGGATGCTCACTTTTTTACTGATTTACAAAAATTCTTTATGTATTGAGGAAACCCAATTTTCCTTTAATGTATGTTGTGCTGAAGTGTTTCCTGGTCTGTCAGTAAATTAACTTACTATTTCTGAGATATATATACATATATATATATATAATTTTTTAAATTTTATATGGGGTTTATTCTCTTCATCCTATTTGGAGCCATCCTTAGAAAACCTAGAGCAATGTTTACTTATGTTGTGTCCTGTTATTTTAATAATTTTACACTTAAAATGTAAGTCATTCATCAGTTTGAGATTTGTTTTAGTATACCTACTGCTTCTGTTTTATTCAGATTTAGAACCATTCCTGGAATTTTTGTGTTCACAAGCTCCACTGATTCCTGTAATATAACTCCATATGATGTTCCATATATCATTTTATGCATCTTGAAATTTAAAAAGCTCTCTGTACATTATACAAGTAAATTATTCAAAAAAAATTTCAAGCCACTGGTAAGTATGAATGATCTGTTCTATATTTTTACATCCTATCTGATGTACCTTAACTTTGCACAATATAGGTTACAGAAAAGAAGCAAAGTAGGCAGTAGGCAGATACTCATTTCTGTGGGGTGGTGAACAGGACTCACATTCTTGGTAAGAGCAGTTAAGGGTATTTAAATATATAAATCTACAAAATATCCATAGTCAGGTCTTGAAGTTATTGGTAATGCTGATCTGACAAAGAATTAATATGTTGGAATTGTAGCTTTTGAGTCATTAGGTAAAGATTCATTTTGATAGCGTGAAGCACCTAACTTTCAAACTAAATATAAGCTATAGTCTAATCTTTTGAAAGCCATTTAAATTATCTCATGAAACATGATTTTAAATAATGTTATATATGTAATTATATTACAGTCAATATAAGGCTAAGCGCATTGTCCTATTGATTATAAATGTAATACAAAATTAATTCATATTTTACCCTGATTTTCTGTGAAAACATTATTTTTGAAAACTCCCTCAGGCTCATTTCATTTCTGGTTGTCTTTTCTCTGTAACTTAGTAACATCTGTCAGCGGAGATTCCCCAGGGAACGCAAGCTGCTGGCTTCCCAACCCTGAGTTACTCACCTAGGCAACAGTGGGATGCTGGTGGGCAATGTGCTCCAAAGTGGGATTAAATTGCATTGGCTGCTACAAACTATCTGGAAACCCCCTTTGCCTCCAAACGAGTCTATCACTCAAACTTCCATTGGCTTGCCTCATAGGAGGCGCTGGCAGCCTTGGGGGCTTCTTTCTCCTAGAATCCTCCAGGAGCCAGAGCTCCCAGTTCTGCTTTCGCTATTCCATGTGTGGGCTTTGGGGATCAGGGTATGCAATTATCATAAAGGTACATATGTAATAAACACTTATAGTTATTCTCATTCTGTAGAATTCTATGTCTGGGGAGGGGGTGATTCGCCAATAATCTCCCAACTACAAAGTGACCAAGAACCTGAGCATGAGAAATAAACTTTTAAAACCTGGTTTAATGAATTTCCCCTGGAACTCATAAAGTTGTTACATAAAGGGGGAAAAAAAAGCAATTCTATACTAACTTCCTTGCACTCCGAGGCTCTAATTTGAGATTTATTTGTTATCAGCACAGAAGTGTCTTTACATTATCACCTACTCTAGTGTTCAGTCCCATCTAAACTAGCATGTAATAGCTCTTTCTGTCCTTTTTTAAGATAAACTTAAAATAATTTGTTACATTACCTTAATATCATCACTAAGCAGCCTTCCTAATCCACTTTCCCATCCCTGGGGTGTGTTTCTTTTCCTCCTCCTTCTCTGATAATTTTCTTGAAAATTGGAAGGCAATGTGTAGCAACTCCCGAGTCCTCGATTTACCAGAATACTGAATGACAGGCCTATGGGCACAGGAACATAAAAATGCATAACTTGATATCTTTAACATTCTACTTCATTGTTCTTTTCTGTCTGTGTAAGAAGTAAGCCTTAGTAACAAAACAAACAAGCAAGCAAAATATAACCAAAGGCTTTGAAATAGAAAACAGGCTGAGAGTAACCAGAGGGGAGAGGGGAGGGAATTTCAGGGGGAAAGGGGAAGGGGTCACAGGAACAAATATAAAGGACACATGGACAAAAACTAAGAGGGGTGGAAATGAGAGGGAGGTGGGGAGCCCTGAGGGGGTGGACTGGGGTGGGAGTAAAAGACAGAAAACTGTACTTGAACAACAATTAAAATAAAAAATTTTTAAAAAGAAGTCTTGACCCATACTTGCAAAGAGTTATTTGGAGAAGCTTCTAAAGCACACTATCGAACCCATTCTTCTGCAGTGCTAACTGTGGCTCTTCATAATGAGGGATAAATCTCGAAGACCCTTTACCCTCACTCTCACTAGGTGCTCAATACTTTTCCACACACATCCCTTTGCCCTCCCTCCTGCCCCCAACACAAGGCTCATAAAACCGAGGAAGCCATATGGTTGAGGTTTCTCCACGGGGGATGACCCCACACCTGCACTGACCCCACTGACCCACCTGACGCTCAACTTCTAGCCATTTCGTGTAGAAAAATGATCAGTGGGAGTTGGCACTTCCTCAATTTTAGGATCTCTTTTATTCCATTGCGTTAAGTGATTAAAGGCTTAACTCTCCCTGTTTGACTTGTTTCTGTAATTGGCTACTCTAGCACGTGGTAGCTCCGCTCTCTTTTCCAGATCAGGAGAACTCCTGACATGAACATCCATCATTTTAGGACGAAATAGCAACATATTCAAAGATGGTTCCACAGAAACAATTGACCTTAATGACAAAAGTATTTAGCTCACCAGTACTCAGCATTATGCGTTGCTGATACTCGTTGATTTCCAATACTCACTTCAGCCATCTATTTCTATATTAGTGGCCATACCAATGGGAGTGTATTCATGCTATTGAAACCTATCAGCAGTCCGTTTTCTTTCCCTTCTTATGTGTTTCCTATTTTTTTCTCTTGGCAAGAAGAAATAGAATCATTGCCAATTCCTTTGGCAATTAACCTTATGCCAAAAAACATTTAGTGCAGATAAAATCAGGTGATGTATGTTATGGAAGCTGAGGGAAGAGAGTCAATGTCAGGGCAAAATTAATATAAAAATTCATTCCATAGACTGTGAGAAATTCATCGTACAAACCACATTTGCTTGATTGCAGACCATCACTAGTACTGATAATTTAGTTAAATGTTTTAGGAAAGTTTTTGGCATAAACATACATATGAAATAGTTTTTGAAAGCACATATATTTCTAAATCTGGTAAAATATAAATTAGTGTCATTTAGGGGTTGATTTTATAAAATTATAATTATGGTATAGTGTTTATGTAAAAAATATTTACAAGATTATAAATTTTAATCACATTACAATCACATAGTATCATATCACATATCAAACTGAATGACATATTTAAATGTAATTTTATGTTGTTTTGATAGTTTAATGAAAAAAATCATAAGAAATAAATTTTGAGTTTTGAAATGAGTTATGTTCTACTAATATGTATCAGAAATTTATATAATTTCTATTTTAATAATAAAGTCCAGTCTGAGAATACTATGTCTAAAATTATGATTTATAAAGTATTACTTGTGAAGATTATATCAAAGTTAAATATAAATGATATTCTAAATTCTAAATTCTGGTTGGTCTGCTCCTGGGATTTTGTTTGCTTAACTACTTAACTACTTTTGATTAACTACTCTATACTTGGAAAAAATAGATTTTAATAAACTTATTTTATGATATTTTTTAGTAACACCAGGAAAAGAGAAAATACTGAAAACTGAAAACAATCATTAGAAAAAATAAATGGGAAAAATATATTTGGAAAAGAAAAGTATATAATATTATCTATAACTTTGTTTCTAAAAAGAACCGATAATGTATACTTATATTGTGATGTTTAACTCATATCCTTTTTCAACAAGCTGTATGTGGGTAGATAACAATAAATAAAACAAGGATCAACAATAATAAGTGATGACACAGACATATACATTTGAGATACTTGCTCTTTTGTTCTTATATAAATTCATAAAAGA
>PVKM010016938.1:0-26373 GCA_004027735.1 Carollia perspicillata
CACTGCACGGGGCACCCTGGATTAGAATCTAGGCCGTGTGACTCCAAACCACTGGATTAGAATGGCTAAAACTGTATAGTGGTTACTTTTATCAGCTTTGTTTAAACTGCTTTTTTTAAAATTTAGAAACAAAGCTAGATAATAAGAGATTGATGCATAGTGAGTCATCCTTTAAGTAGAAGCTATGTGCTCACTAAAATTAGTGCTGTACATCTAGACACTTTGAAATGGGAATGTGTTCAAAGCACGATATTAAGTAAAAAAAAAAGTCAGGTTTCGAAATATTCATATAGTAAGAATTCTAAATATTTTTAATTTCTAAATAAATATATATTCAAAAATGCAAACGTATACAGCTGCAAATATCTGTAGTAATTCTGTCTGGTGGGGAGACTCCTCCCAGTTTCGGTTTTGTGCTGGTCCCCTAGAGGGGCAGCGTGTGTGAGGAGCCGACAGAACCCGCTGGGTAGGCGCCCACGCTCTGCAGTCACTCGCCAGGCGTGACACACTGACTTCATCTCTGAAGTGTTGATGGCTAGCTAAAGAGGCACGACCCCCACTTCCCTAGTCCCAGCTTTCTTCCTTTGTCTTCTTTCTGCAAAATGGGGAGGTGCATAACATGCAGCGTATAGGCTTTCCGTAAGGATTAAATGACTGTCCCAGGAAAGAGCTGACAACTCATTTCAGTCAATAATGGCAAGCCATTTCTTCACTGTGCCAGAAGGAGAAAATGTTTTCATTATGTCCTTATTCTCTAATTACACGATCATAAACACTCTTACTCTTTTAGAGTGTGACTAAAATCCGGACTTGTAATTTGATTTTTAAAATGTTTTACAAATACCAGCGCCACGAACAAGAACTGTCATCCGTCTTTCGGCAGTGGAGTGAAGAATCAGCCCTGTTCTGCGTGTAGGGCTCTGATAGGGAGCCACACACCTTCTGTCTTCCAACTACTACTGTCGATGAGTTGGAGAAGGCAACTAACGCGTGCCTATCAGGTTTCAGTGACGTGTAGCTAAAACCGTAACTATTTTATCTGCTCGCTGACTTAAGAATCAAAATAAATTTGAAAGGATTTCTCTTCAATAAAAGGAATTTAAAAATAAAAATAAAAATAAAGCACGAATTTGAAAGGAAAAACCAGCTGAAGCCAAATGACAACACTTAATAAGGACAAATGAATATTTCTAGATATCATTTTGAAAAATCAATACTAAATGTTAAAGCATGGAGGAGCCTTGGCTTGGAAACAGTTCATGTGCCAAAGATCTGGGGATTTTCAGTTAATCAAAGCAAATAATATGACAAGCTAGCAGAAGCTAATTTAATCCGAGGCAGCATTAATAGAGTTATAGGGTGCTTATCACAGGAATTGATAAGCGCACTATACCCTGCACTGTCAGAATGAATTTGGAGCGCTGTTTAATTTTGGAGACTAAAATTTAGAAAGGGCAACGAACACGAGAAACCGTCCAAGAAGGTTAAAGATGAAGGCAGGTCTGCAGCTTGAACTTCACGAACATTCTCGAAGGGACTTCGTGTGTCTACAGGGGGCTTGAGTTGCAGGACGTGGCATTCTCCTTATTATCCTGCCAGTACCGGCTGCTTTTGCTCAGTCTTGGGCTGGCTACCCACATTGCACCGTCTCTAAGCACTGGAGCACTTTGAGTCCTAGTCCGAACCTCTTTTTCCCCCTGTTGACATTAACTTCCTTGATGACTCCATCCAGTGTCAGGGGTTTGGATGCCATCTTGACCATGATGGCTCACAAATTTGTATTTCAGCATGGATTTCTTCTCTGAACTTCATGCTCCAGTACCCTGGGTATCTCCACTTGGAAGTCTAATTAAACTCAATACATCAAAGTCAATGTGTTTTTGATTCCTCCCCCCCAAACATACTTTATTCTAAATTCATCCTCTACTAAATAACCTCATCATTGTTGTCCTTTAAACAGTGTCTACTGCCACCTTCACAATTCCGTCTTCCTCACTTTTCATCAACATCTTCAACTGTGTGTGTTAACTGGTCACTTATCATCTCCAAGACTATTACCTTGGTCCAATTCACCTTCATCTCTCACCTAGATAAATGCAACAGAATCGCTCCTTGGTTTGGCCTTCGCCTCTCTTCAATTAGTGCTCAACAGAAAGGCCAGAGAGTAAAAGAGAGAAATGCTTCCTCTTTCTGTTGGCCTTTGGGATAATAGCTCCTGTTACAGGTATGATAATTACTGGGGGAGTTTTGCTTGATACTTGAGTATTTGCAAGAGCAGCCCCTGCCAGTTGGCTCTTTCTCCTACAAGGTAGGAAATATGCACAGAATCATGACCCTTTAGCAAAGATCTACAGGCGTCTCCAAGACCACACTCAGATCAGCTGAGATCAAGAAAGCATCCAAGATTCTAGTTCACATATTGCCCTTAACAGGGTAAGGGCATAGTAATAGATGCTTAATAACTGCTTAAATGAATAATGAATAAATTATTTAATGTATGGAGTTGGAATAAGGCAAAATGAGGCTAGAAGAATATGCCAGACAGAATGAATATCATGTGCCAGGCAAAATTTTGTTTAGTAAGAAATACACAGAACATATGAACTAATATGCATGTATTATACTAATACATGCATTTTTATTAGCTGTAAATTTGTATTACAGGACAAGATCTGACATGCTTGTACCTGACACGATTCTCACCAAAAAAAGGGAAAACGAATCTAAAACTACTTGTGATCACTCGCTACTATCCATTCCTTCTATTCTCCCATATCTTCTTCCTAACAGAATACTAATTTTGGTAAAATACCCAACCATAAACCATATGGCTTGTGAATCTTTAAAAAGATATTATTTTCCTACTTCCGAGAATAAATCTGATAAACATACACCATCATATCCCCTTATACACATAAGCTACATCCACCATTATAGCTTAGACTAACTAACTGGTGACAATATGTCCAAATGTCTTATTATTGAGGGAAACTGGGTAGCACTTAATTGTGCCCCATAATATTGTGGTTGAGAACTCTATTTTATGAATTGGGGGAGACATTCTCCTATTTTCTGGGGGAAAAACATAAGCTTAAGTCATATCATTTCAAAAAAAACATAAGCTTAAGTCATATCATTTCAAAAAAACATAAGCTTAAGTCATAGCAGAGATGCTCATGCAATGAGCATATTTGCTCATTGATAAGTCGTTAATAAATGGAAATAGACATTGTTAGAACTGAAATGAATCAAGTGACCATTGATTTTAACAGCATGGATGTTCTTAGAATTCTTCATAAGAACAGGCTCAATAGTGTGGGTATGCCCTAATTAGATACAAAAAAAATGCAAAAAGAAGAATTAAAAATAAAGGGTTTGTAAATTTTCATGGGGTTTATTGTCCAGAAGTGAATCGAAATGGGCAGTTGTGGGTCAAAGTAATCTTTTCTTGCTTATTTCATTTACAGGAGCAACAACATATTTATACACCCGATAAAAATATTCCTATACAGGTTTTTTTTAAAAAAAAAACTTATTTGACCAGTTCCTGGAAGGAGCAGAAATGGATTATCCTTTTCTAAAACTTGATAGTGTCTCACAGCAGTGCCTTATAGCAGACACCTAATAAAATATATGTGGGGATCCATATGCTGGTATATAAATACTCAGCATATTCAGCATAATTAGCATCTGAATTTGAATTAGAAAGAACATTTGGGTTGACAGTACTATGATAACAATTTGTCATCATGATAGATAGCTAGTCTTGGATTAACTATTAGAACACAAACACGAATTATATTCCCTACAGAACAAGAGATTTTAAAATAGCTCTCTGGAAATAGAACCTTGAAAAGATCAAGCTGACATTTTTAAAACCCTATAGATTTCTTAGGGAGTGTAAGATACAGAAATGTGCTTTTCAGTCACCTTTTTCTCCAGGAACTAAGGCTTCCCGTGGTGAGCCACAGGTAGGAAATGATTGAGTTGTAACTACGCTGCAAGTTAAATTGAATCCACTGATGTTACAGAACACAGTTGGCCAGATTATCAAGGTCAATGATATAGACCAAAACATGCCTGTCTTCATCACTCTAAGCATTAAAGACAGTTAACGTTCTACTCTACACTCAATACCTGCCGTCGGACAGGCACTGCTCATTAGCTTTCAGAAGGCATCCTCTCCGGTTCTCCAATGTTTTCCCGGAATGGTGATGTGTGGGTAACCCTAATTTTCAATGCATGGCCCTTTTACTTGGTTAGCGCAGCGGACAGTATGACATTAAAAATGGAACAAGGGATTACCTTGATCAAATACCCTAAACTTCGTAATTAAAAAGACTATCCAGGAGATTAACTTCAAAAATGCTTTCATGCCAGATAATTAATACTCCTCTTAATACAGGTGTTAAAATTATATTGTGATCTCCATGTTCTATCCCATAATATAAATAAGAGGTTAAAATAATAGAAAAATCTTTAACAATAATATCAAAGTGCAGATCTACTGCAGACCTAATAATAGCAATAATATCAATAACATTATATTTATCTAAAATGTTAAGTTCCATGCCTATGAGCCAGAAACTAAGAGGTATATACAGAGCTTATGCCATATAATTCTCACAACGTATCTGCAAAGTAGACGCTATCATCATTTCCAATTTATGGGTGGAAAATACAGAGACTCAAACAAGTGACTGAAGCTATCCCGCTCAAAGGTGGTGTGGGTGGAGCTCGCCAGCCACCTGCCTCTTTCGCACTTCCTTCCGCAGGACATGTCCTTCCGCAGAGTAGAAGGGGATGGCCCGCGCTTAAAGGGATTTTTCGGAAAGGGGCACTTTGATGCGTCCCAAGAGTTTCTTAACAGAGAAAGTAAGATGACCTCAACCTGTATTAGTTTGTATTTCCTTTCCATGTTCACACTTTCTATATTTTGTCAATCAGGGTAAAGTGAAAAACTTAAAACCTCCATCCCTAACAGAGCCATACCTGGTTCCGTTGCCATTCTACAAGTACCCAGCTGCATTGTAGGAAGAGAACACTCAATTCTCAATGCTATCAATCAATCAAACAATCAATCAATATAAAGTAATACAGGAATCAGCAAAAAGTAATGAAGACTTCTTTTAACCTACACTTTGTGAATTTTCACATTGTGCAGTCCTAGAAAGGCTATTAACATAATGGAATGTTTGAGCTAGATTCCGTTCTGAGTTTCCTGCTGTCTTCTTACTTATTAGACTTTCTTTGTAGTTGTGACCTGGCTTAAATCACAAGGTTTCGGGAATGGGATGTGCTTAAATGAAAACCTACTCATAGGAAGAGTGTCAAGTATCTCGTTAGGCTCTTCCGTGCACTGAGGATATTACAGATAGTGCGTGATTCCAATTGCACTTAATGTGTAATATTTAGTTGAACATTAACTGAGGAACTCTAGTGCACGTTGAATATGCATTAAATGTTAAATATATTCACATGTGTACGTATGTGTGTATGCATTTAAATGCATATTCACATAGTCGTGTGTGCACATTCGCATGTGTAGTATATGCCAAAGAACCTAAAGTAACTACAAAATTCCCCTAAGATCAGGACAGCAACAGGTGTTACCTACGTCAACTCAACTTGTTGATAATGGCCTTCTAATAAGTCTCAGAGGGCTGCTAAGGTGAGGCCGGGTCTGATGGGGAAGAAAGCGCTCCAGGAGGAGAGAACATATTAACATATGGGCTTTTCATCAAAGACACAAACAGGATCTGTGATAAATCCACTTCTGCAGTTCATGTATGAAGAATAAATGAAAAGCAGCAAGTTCCCCATACATACATACATATTTTTAATAAAGCAACAGACATTAGAAAACTTTAAACATAAAAAATCACGTCTTTGTGTTCTCCCTTATAATTAATTACCTAGGAAAATCATGCGCTTAAAGGGGAAATTCAAAATATACTTTAGATTAATTTTTTATATATAGCTCACATCTCAGAACTATTAAACCTAAAAGCATGCTGAAAAAGCTTGAACGCATGTATTACTCTGAAAATGGTTGCTAAAATTTGCATTTGATTATGCTAAACTGGATGTTATGGCTAGTTTCTGCTCTCACTGCAGAATTTCTGTTTTAGGAAGTGTTTTAATGTATCCCCATGCCCTAGAGCTAAGCCAAGGGAACAGGGACTAAGTAGAGGAACCATAGTTTAAGCATTTTATTTTAAGTTTTCCCTCTGAACTCAAACTACCATTTTGCTTGAGAAATTACTAAATAGCAAGAATTTGATTCTTTTCAACCCAACCTTAATCCATACAAAATATTCAATGTCAATTCTGCTGTATTATGAACTTCTTATCAGTTAGGTAACTGAAGTATTGCAGGTAAATTGCTCATCATAATTAGATTGGAGTTTGATTCAAAGACACAAATTAAACCAGGGAACATGTACGTGATTATAAAAGTGTCGAGGCTTTCACTTCTGTAGCATTTTATAATACTTTAAAATATTTCCCTCTCTCTTTACTTACTATTATTTTGCCTCATCGTTTGGAGTATTTAATGAGTCCTCAGAACAAATACAATTTCCTTTTTTAATAAAAATGGAATTATTAAACAGCGTAGTGCAATTAAAATGTCATTATTTCCAACAACACTGATTTCAGCTGGCAATGTGTTCCTTGCACTCTTTTTCAAATTACTAATTCTCTGTTCTGCAAAGAACATGCATGTGTGTATACCAAAAAAGGCAAAATCTCCAAATTTTTATTATTGCAAACTGTGTTCATTGCGTCAACCAACATGTTTAAAATGGTTGGAGCCATATTCTTCTCTTAAATTAGGTAGTTAAAATATAATAGATCTCTCACTATAGAGAAATACTAAAACTAAAACATAGCAAAAAAGATTAGGAAATAATTTAATTGAAGGTAAGAAGAAGGTGTATTTTGCTACCCATATTTCTTTTTTTCAAATATTATATTCTATACTCAGTATTAATGTTTATAATCTCCACACAAATGCTGTTCACTTAGTTTTTCTTATATGCAAAGATTCATATACTTAGGAAACATACTTTATGGACACTCACCTAAATCATAGGATTAAAAGACAAGGCAATGCACAGCCTGGCCCTGAGTAATTTCTTGCCTTCTGTAAAAAGAAAGACTCCTAAATGCTTGCAAAATTGCAGGAGATGTCCTTGTGGCATGCTTAAAATGTATTATTTTAAAGTGGAGATTTAGTAAAATCACTGAAGAGATCCTGAATACAATCCTTTTAATGTTCAAGATGTTAACAAATTCAAAGCATATTGATCAAAGCATATTGTGATGCTTGTATTAATCTAATATCAGTGTAATTAAATTCTATATTAATATTTGACTGGTCATTTTTTTTAAATGTCCCCATCTGCTAAGCCGGGTATAGGGAGAGGTGTGAGTGGGTAGGAAAGGACAACAAAATCAATATAAAGTCAGGTAAACAAACATAGCTGCTTTCAGCATGTCAGACTTTCCCTTTAGGCGTATCTCCTGACTCTGTAAGCCTGAAGTTTCCACGTGTCCCTATTTCTTTAACTTCTCTTCAAAACCAAGGAGATGAGCGAGTCTGTAAGTGCAGGGCGGTGGAGAACAGACCGCGGCCCAACATGCAGCAGCTGCTGTGCTCGTCACTGTGAACTGAAGTGCCACTGCTCCTCGGCCTTCCCCTTCTCACTTGGACTCACCGTCTGGTCCTAAGATGCCGGCCCCTTCTCATTGCTCTGCACCCCTTCAACATGGCAAGTGGGTACTCATGGCCCATTGCACACCACTTGGAGGCTGTGGGAACCCTGAAGATGCCCAGTCCCACCTCTCAAGTACCTTTGCCAACACCAGGTCTCCACGTCGAGTTGGAGTTGTTCATGGTTGGTGTTCTTTGACAGGTGTGAGCCTCCCTCCATCACCTTTGGTGGCTATTCTTTCACCTGTCCATGACTATTGCAGTATTTCCTGTCCTCCCTGTCCCCACCTCTCATACATTATGACTCAGGCATGCGACTCACTTTATCTGCTTCGCCATTGATCACTGCCCACCTCCTAGGTTGGAAACAAAGCATTTTGAGCCTCTCACTTCCATCAGGCCATATCATGACTCTCTGCACTGAGAACACAGTGAAACTCACTCTGATCAGTATGGCTCAGTGGGCTGGGCGATATTCTGCAGAGTGAAAGCCTGCCAGTGGATTCTCAGTCGGGGCATGTGCCTGGTTTGCGGGTCTGGGGCTTGGTCCCCAGGTGGGGCATGTAGGAGAGGCAACCCATTGATGTTTCTCTCCCACTTTTTCTCCCTCTCTTTCCCTCTCTCTAAAAAATTAATAAATAAAATATTTTAAAAAAGAATACAGTGAAACTCTAATCTAATTATAGTCTAAATTTAAAGTTGGTATTCCCCGAGTTGCAAGTTTGGGATGCAACTGAATATCCTTTCAAAGTATGGTTATAAAGATAGAATTAACTCTATAATTAATTACCTATGTCAGTAATTTAATTAAGTGACTTTAATTACTAAAATTCTCCCCACAATTTACTAAGAAAAATGTCTCATGAAAAAGAAGGACAACTAATATTTTAATATTTGAGTAATGATAATAACACATAAAAAATATTTTCTGGATCATTCTTTTTTGTATGAGATGACTTCTATAGTCTTTTTCTAAGGAAAGAAGATGAAAATACAAATTTGTCAAATTTTGCTGAAATGATACAATACCACAGGATTAATGTTCTGTTCACTGCGGATTTGATTTATGGTGAAGTTAAATCACCTGTGACATGTGTTACAGGAAGTATTCCCTAAGCCACAAAAATCAGAATGTGACTTATTTGGAAATATCCCTATCAATCAAGCTTCTATTCTCACATATCACAGAAGTTAAAAACAATTCAGAAGTCATGAATTTTTCTTTGTGATATACAATTCTAAAGGGTAGACACAGTATTCTACAGTCGATGCTCCATTAATTTAACATTTATGCCAAGTCATGGCCTTGAGCACACACAGACTATCCTGTTCCCTTCAGGGAAAAAGAGTATGAAGAATAACTTGGCTAAAAAGTTACCTCTTTCAAAACCAAACTCTTCCAGGAAGGTTTCATGATCCGAAACTGCTCAGTGCCTCTGCTGAGATATGTGTCTTAAAACACCAAGACTAGTCATGTGCCACCAGTGGGTGGGGTGTCAATGAGAGGAAGAAAAGTGTGCCACTCCCCAAACAGGCCTCTTCCAAACACTGTTTTAAGCTGGTTACTTTTTTAGATCGAAGTCTCGGAAAAGAAACTTAGGCCCTCCCCCTTTACCTCTTTAAAGGAAATCCTGTAGAAAAATCTGCCTAGAGGGAGCTACCACCTTAGCATCGGGACAAGATCTGAGTGTGGTGGACAGACTAGACCCAACACGACGGGCTGCTGGACTCCTCTCCATGGCCCATTGTTTCCGGTGGCCCAGGAAGAGCTGGGCCACTGCATGGTGGCTCTTTCTTGTCAACCTGGGAATAGCCCGCTCTCATGGGGACATCCCAGGCCTCACTCCCTTCTCTTCCTCTAGAAGCACAGAAGCCTCCCCTCCCCAGTGGGTCCTCAGGCCCCACACTCCACGGGATCCCCTGTAAGTACATATGGAATAAATCTGGTTATTTTCTCTGGCCAATCTGTCTCATGTCAGTTTCATTATTTTTAAACCAGCCAGAAGCACTTAGAAGAGCAGAAAGAAAATTATTTTCCCTCCAATACGAAGTGTTCACGTTGTTTTTATGCCTGTTCATCTAGAGATTATGAGTTATTTGTCTTATTTTTCTTGTTGATAACTTCTGAGCCTAACAGAGGGAACAGTTCAGCTAGAAGCTAAATGCTGAAACACTCTCTTGGGACCTACTAGATATATATGTGAATCAAAATGATCCACTTAATATAGTTAATTAAAATAAATGATATGTTGAAAAGAAACACCTGTAGTGCCCAAGTAGGCAAAGAGAGAAGATATTTCTAAAAAGTCCCGATAGGATTTTTTCTATTAGTTACTAAGGCCCCTGACTAAAAATAGGAAATCTTCCCAGGGGAGCCAATTTGTGATCCTCTGTGTCTCTTCATCAGGTTACAATGGCCTGGAGCTAAAAATGAAAGCGGCGGTACCTGAGCATGGAGCTGAAGAATATCTTCCTCGAGTACAATAAATAGTTCTCATTTAGAATTCCCCAGGGGTTTCAAAGCTAGAAAAATGTTAATGGGTATATAGGGTTCCTCTGTTCACAACCAGTCTCTTGGTGTGCACGGGTGCGAGTGGAACAGGAAAAGAACAGATCACATGGCTGTTTCCCTCTGCAGAGCATCGTGTTCTGCCAGTAGCACAGGGGCTGTCTCTTGCCCAGGTACAAGATCCTTAGCATCGTGGACCGCAATCCCCGCCACCCCGCCTTTCTGGCCTGTCTACCTACGCTGAAAATCACTCCATTAGATTGTCTGGGATCAAAAACAAAAGCCACAATTAGGGCCCCTCACTTGCAGCCCTTTAAAGCATACCTGAAGTCGTTATATTCATGGGCTCCTTGACTTACAGATGACCATTCTCAGCCTCCGATTGATTTAAATAGAGAGAATGAATACATACATCCTAATAATGACAATAATCTGATCACTTTCAGCCCACTGTGCCTTCCACCCACCACTCTCTCTCCCGCTCTTTCCCCTCCTTCACTGTCTGCACTGACTCAGATGACAAGCATTGATGCATTTCCCGGAGCCTTGGTCATCCAAATTCTGAAAGGTGGAGCTATGAGATAGACGGAGCGAAGACCTCTCAAATCCACGAGAGGATGCGACTAGAAAATCTGGTGTGGCAAAAGAGGGCAGAACAGCATATTCTGTCTACCGGAATTTATAACAGGCCTCCGATTTATAAAAGCGTTGGAGATTCCTACAATTCCGGATCTGAAAACGATCCTAAAGACAATTAGAGAGTCGACACCATTGTAACACTTGCGGGTTAAATTAGAAATATACGTGTCACATAATTTAATTTTGAAATAACACAGGACAACCTCAAAATATTGTCAGTTTTCAAAAATAGTTGAGAGTTAGGCAAAATCAATTCTACAAAGTAATTAATGTAGTAAAAAAATGTTACTGTGTGCTATGGATTAAACAACAACTGTGAAAACTGAAGGTAATCCAACGCAAATCCTAGATATTTTGAAGGCTACCCAATGCCTTAGGTCTACGAGCTGTTTCCCAGTCGTGTCGACGTGATTGCTCACATGTCTTCCCTTCCATTCCCTAGGGGCGAGTTAGGGTGTGCACACGCACATCCTGGTGAACACGGGGATGTGGCGGTCGTGTTCGGGGGTGGTTGCCAGGCAGTGTCCCGTCACTTCCTTCTGCCGACATAACAGAACTGCTGTTGTTCTGGGTTCATCCCATTTCCATGCAGCCCACGTGACCCCCAACAGCAGGTCTTACCGTTTGTTCCATAAATGAAATCTGATAAGTACAACACCCCCCCACACGCAAAAAAAGGTAATTCTAACCCCTATCCAGCAACATTAGTGTAAGCCGAGCACGCCATGCAATTCTCTGGCAACCAGTCTGTGTTCAGAGTCAGGAGCATGACCTCTGTTGGTCTGATCGGATCTAACCAAAGACTACCTTTCACGATTCCGGGAGCTTTCTCTCTCTTGCTGAATGTGAACAAGGAAGCTTTCTGCCTGCATTCACATTGGGGCCCTGAATGAAGCCTGCCTGAGGACAACTCCGCCACGTGTAGATGGAATACCAGGAAAAGCCAAACAGACCTGGCGCTCGATCGTGTCTTGGAGTGTGTCCAACCAGCAAACTGTGTGATGTGCCTTTTTGTTGAAGTCTTCCCAGGGAGGGGCCCTGGATGAGCAAGCTCAGCACTCAGTGTCCGCAGGGAGATGGATAAAACTGCAAATTCTGGGCCCCATCCCAGACTTTCTGAGTCAGAAACTTGGACAGATGCCTAAGAATGTGTACGGGCTGGACAAGGTCTCCATGACATTCTCAAGCACATCAAATTTTGAGAAGCCTTCATGTGAACCACTTTTCAGTCAAGATTTCTATTAATTATAATTGAATGTACCCTAATTAATAAAAAAAGACCAAACAGTTCTACTGAACCGAATGCAAGAGTTACACATATGCATCTAGTTGTCAAAATAATGTTATATTTTAAAACAAAATTTTACTTTTATAAATTATCATTAATATTAATGCAAACCTCTTTGAAATCGCAATTTGAAGTTGCTATTCATCCAGATTTTTTGCCCATAGACATTCATTTTTCACTGAACAAAAAGAAATCCACATATCGTTTACCACGTGCACTTCGCTAAGTCACAGTCGGTGTGAAACAATGAGGAGCAGATGGGTCTCTGCCTCTGGTACCAAGCCCACAACTCCCAAAGACCCCTGTATGCTCCTGAGTGATGGGGGTGCTAGGAGCACCTCTGCTCTAATATTGGATCCTGACTCCAGTTGTGACACTGCACTCTTAAAATCCTTGCAATTTCCTGAGTGATGGAGCATTTTACACAGAGCTCCTAAATTCTTGGGAATTTCCTGGACAATACAAGCATCTTTTGTTCTAACGAAGTGAGGAGGTGTGCTCCTGGAAGTGGGTTGGTTACGAGAAAGCCTGAGCCGTGATTAGAAGCTTACACATTTCAGCCCCGCCCCTATCCTCTAGCCAGGGAAGACAGGCTGGTGACTGAGCTACTAATTGGACAGGCCAGCAGGATAAAGCTGCCATACAAATCCATACACTCCAAGGGTCGGAGAGCTTCTGAGCTGGCCAACATGTCCAGGGGCGGGAGGATGGTGTGCCCCCTCTCCACAAGGACAGAAGCGCTGGGCTTGGACCCTCCTGGACCTGACTCTGTTCTGGCTGATCATCCACATCCCTTATCGTATCCTGGATGGCAAACTGGTAAACAAAAGGAACAGTTTCCCACAGTTCTGAGAGCCACTGTAGCAACTTAGTGAACCAGACAGGGGAGCAGGGGAACACCTGACTTCTAGCCAAGCCAACCCGAGTGTGGGTCACCTGGGGACGCCGGGCTTGCAAGTGGTGTCTGCAACAGGACCCTGTGTTTGGGCCTGAGCCCTACACCCACGGGGCCTGCGCTGACTCCAGTGTGGAATTGTAGGGCTCCAGCCGGCGTCCTGAGAGAACCGGTAGGCGTGGGGAGGACATATCATTGGTGTCAGAAGTGTTACAGAGAGGAAACAGAAACAACTGTTTACTTTTAGTGGGCATGTTTGTTTTACACTAGTCTAATACGCGTGCGCTAGATGTAGTGGTTAATAGTAAAAACAGATGATCACAATTGTTATTAGAAGAGCAGCCTTAAGAATAAATGCCTATGAACCATTCTTAAATGAAAACAGATGTCACATATGTAGGCATGGATTATTTCATGTATGACAGTGAAGCTTAATTTATATGGAATTTTTTTCTTAAAAAGGAAGTCTAAGTTAAAGAAAATATAGTAATATATTTTTACATTAAAAAATTACATAGTTAATTATAGTTTCATTTGTAAAACTATAGGCCATTTTAAAAATTACAGAAATATTGCAATTAATGTATTCATATATTCATCAACTGGAAGACTTTTTAGACAGATGAACATTGAAATGTTAATGGTTTGTAATAGCTCCTTCTTATTGTAAATTAAAATTAGTTACATCATCTTTACACTTAATAGCAACTATTAATTTTAGAAACCCAATTTACCTTTTAAAAAATCCTTTCAGGCTCTGTGTTAAAACCTCTGAGATGGTGTCTCCAGGGGAAGATGCCCTGCCGTGAAAGCGCCCAGAGCCTCCACAGGTGAACAAGCCCTACGGCCATACACCGATGCTTAATTTAGTAAAACATCAATTCCGCTTTACAGTCAACAGAACATATATAAATGTAAGGCTCAAGTTTAAAAATCAGGTGAAAGGTAAAATTTTGAAAACTCTACCAAAAACAATAATAATAATAAAGAACAATAAAAGAAAAGAAAAAGATACTGCGTTCACAAAGTGATAAGGTGAACTTTCCTGCAAGGAATTCTTGAAAAGCGTACTCATATTTAATAGTTTTAAGAGATTCGATTTTTTTCTCTATTATTAGAACATTTTTTCTACTGTCCTGAAAACATGTTCTTATAACCCAACAACTTACGCTTTTCAAGTATTCGAATCTAGTTCAATATCAAACTGGCCTAAGATGAACATAAAGAAATGAACAGCCTCTAATCGAACTTGATGTGGGTTAGGCTATGACATCCTAGACAAATAAGGAAGCTTTATGAGATTTCTCTTTGGCTAACCCATTAAGTGGTGCCGGGTGAAAACACTCGGAGTGCAATCGCACTACCTGACAAAACCTGCTGGGGACAGGAGAAGCCACGTCATCAGATCAGACAATTAGGGCGCAGGGGCCAAGCGGCCCCGTTCCACCTTCACTGCGCAGCACAGACAACACATACAGAGACTGCCACTGAGCACCAACCGGTGTGTGAATGATTCACTGACTGCATAAGGAATCAACCCCACAAGTGGATCAGAGTGGAAATGAGAAACATACTTTCAAAAGGAAGCTGAGAACGGAAGGATGATTCTGTGGATAAACTGAAAAGTATTGAGCTTCTCCAACATTTTGGAGTTCACTTTTTAAAATTTATCTGGATATTTGATACTAATTCCCTTCAACGTACCCACTCTTGTTACTGTGTATACTCATTTTGAATCAATGTTTCCATCTCCTTAGATAATTCGATAAATATTTCCACGTCAAAGTGAAAATTGAAGGCAGAGGTCGTTAGATCTGAGAACAATGTGTATTTTAAGCAAAGCTTCTTAAGAGAAAGAGGCAAATGTATCTGAATGCATTTGGAATCGACAATGTACCGGATCATTTACCTACCGCATCTCATTTCATCCCCCCAAAGGCCCTAAGAGACAGTGAAAATTATTGCAGGTAACTTCACAAAGGACCAAATGGGAGCGTAAGAAAAAACATGCAAGTTAAAACCGAGCCCTTGACTCTGAACCCCATCATCCACACTCTTTAAATCAAATCACTGGCGATTTTGCAGTCTGTTTACAGTTTTGTTATTTGCAAACAATTATTCTAATGGAAAACATTTCAGCCCACAGCAAGCAAAATTAAAAGCAGTATTGTGTCACAGCACAATCATACATTTACAAAGTTATTGCTGGAGGAAGAAAAACAAATCGACTGAGTAAGCCCTATGACTCAGGGCTGAAATTCAATAAAAAGTTATATTACATTTCTAGAATAATTCTGTTTGACGGGCCAACAGAACCATGCTAAAAAGATGGGGTTGTTTTTTCTTAATAACATTACAGATGCTCACGACTTTATGAGACACGTTATTTATTAACATATCTACTTCCTTTGCTGGAAAAGAGTGGTTATTACTAACAACGCCTTCATCCTTGCACAGAAACAAGGACAATATAGTTAACCAAGGAGGAGGACGTAATCTCTAGTAAAAAAATGGCTAATAGTATCATCTCTTTAAATTCATACAGCCTTTCATAGTTTTCAAGGCTCTTTCATACACATTATGTCATTTAGTCCTTCAAAAGGACTAAAACTGATTGCCAAAAAACGTAAATTATTAAGTCAAATTTATGGGTGAGCCAATTAAAGCTCGGATAGATTAAGTGCCTTCCCTGATAACGCACATAGTTTTTACGGTGGCACTTACACATTATTACAACTAAGTTTCTTTCTGAATTTTCTGGTGTCTTTTTCTCAGCAGCAATGCTTTTACTAATTGGGATGGGAGTTGCACAATTTCTTCCCCAGTTTTCAATATGGTTTTAATCTAAAAATCACAACTGAACAGTTGCCATGACTTCAGAACCATAAAACCCCCCAAAGGCTTTTAAAAATCCTGCACAGAAATTACTTGGTATATTTCTAACACAGAAAACCAAAAAATGTAAACAAATGAACCCAAAAGCAAGCCATTGTTCTTCAGTTTATCGCAGTGGCTGAGAAGGAAAGCTGTGGCTTGCGTGCACAGCTCCTGGACTGTAGGATTAATAGCACCGCCTTTTTGTACTGTGTGGGAGTAAGGAATATTTCCCCAGAACCAGACACAGGCCACATCATTTCTTAGCATGAACATCGTGAGCCATTTGCGCTCTAACGATGCTGCAGGATCCCGAGTTGGCAGCCCGGAGGCTCACTGTACAAATTAGCACGGTACCACCTTCGCCGGCAAGACGCGATCCGAGAACGAGTGCCAACGGAAGGGAAAGGCTGGTCGGGGGTAAGGTGCTCTGAAAGACGGCGAAAATGCGCACTAATATCAGTTTATCCTGCAGCTTCAAGCTTTCTGAACTCTGCAGGTGGGTTCGGGGATTTCGTTTACAATCGGCCCGTACCACTTATTCTGCAGTAACTGTGTAAGAAAGGCAAAGGAGCAACAACATTAATCCAAATATATTCGGGTGGTAAAATTAAAGAGGAGTTAGCCAGATCCCTGTGTCCTTTCCATCACGTGACTAGGAGGTCCAAGGTGCCTAGTGACCTTCAGCTAATACCTGGTGGTTTGTGGCACTGAGGCAGGCCGAGTTGGTGTTTTTCTTTGTTTAAAATCTGACCTCCACGTTTCTATCTGCCCTAGAAAGAGCCACAATTTCTTCAGACTAACCAGGATCTCGTAAAGTATAAACTCTTACGTTCTGTCAAACTGTGAGTTGTTCATACCCCATACAGTTTCAGAAGTAAAAATGTAGACATGGTTACAGAATATTTGCATTCAGCTCAGCATCTGCCAGTAATTCTGTGTCACCGGCTCTTACACACAATGGCCTCCCCTTACTCAGAAGTCCGGAAGAATAACATAGAAGGTTTCACAGTATCATCTATTCATCATCAACCTTTAATATGCTATGGACCCTGTTTTATAAGTGTAGCACAAATCATGTCACACTACAGGACTATTTCCACGACGCCTGTGTTTTCTTAGCACCACAAGAATCAGAACCATCTCGATGAGTCTCCTGACAGATCAGATTTCAATCTAAAGTGATAGAAAATAAAACGCACTTTAGTGTGGCTTTGGCCTCGTTTATTTTTCAAGAACTTGGGGCAGCTCTGAGATGAACTGGCATCCATGCCGTCCTGCTGTGACATGCATCCAAGTCCATTTAAAACCAGAGTGCATCCTATATGCTAAGAACATGCTTTTATCATCGTGAACCAGCAGTTTCCTCAAAAAGCCTTTGATTCTCTCGTCTCATTTCTCTTACTAAAAAAAAAAAAGGAGAAGTCCACCAAAACTGAAATAACTGACTCTGGGAGATGTTTTCTAAACTTCAGATGAAAATCACCAATACAGTCCTGCCTAGCAATTAACTTAGGTACCTCTTTCAGCTAGTTCCCTTTAAATAAACCACTGAAAGAGAGCCGTGAGCGGTACAAAATCAAAGATTCCACCCCAACACTAATGAGGGTCTTCTTCGGTCAAAATTAGATGCCGCTTTACAGGTGATCTTAAAATATTTCAGTCTGAAATATTAGCCGTGTTTCTCAACCAGAATCTCTTTGATCATTATAGACTAAGCTTTTTTAGCAACAGCAGAGTAATTTATTGAGGAAAAATGTAGACACAGCTTGAATTTTGCCAGCCACTCTGAGGGCCAGCCCCACAGATGATGGGGATCCTTCCAATTGAAGGTCACCGCAGTTCGGGTTCACCCAGTTATGTCCTAGATGTTAACACAGCATGCCTGAAGTCGAGGACACCCGAATACGCCCAGAGTCAGTGAATGGCCGTGGCGGGTCAAGCTCTCTCCAGGAAGTCCAACCTTGAAGGCATGGCTTATTATCCGGTTCTTTGGTAAATCAAGGTAGAAAAACATGTGATATTCAAGGAAAAAGAGTTGTGGGTCATGCATTTCATTTCTCAAAGGCATTTAAACTCTAATTTATACAAGGTTTAGCACCTGGCAATAGTACCATATTAATGTCATTAATTTAATTTTTTCCTGTCTCTCTACCTTCCTCTCTCTTTCTAAAAACAATAAACCTATCCTTGTGTGAGGATTTAAAAACGATAAAATTTTTATTTTATTTTTTATTTTTAAAAGATTTTATTTATTTATTTATTTTTAGACAGAGGGGAAGGGTGGGAGAAAGAGAGAAAGAGAAACATCAATGTGTGGTTGACTCTCATGTGCCCCCACTGGGGACCTGGCCCACAACCCAGGTATGTGCCCAGACTGGGAATCGAACTAGCGACCCTTTGGTCCATGGCCCATGCTCAATCCACTGAGCTACACCAGCCAGGGAAAAAAAATTAAAATAAATAAAATAAATCATTGTGTGTTGATTTATATTCCCCCAGTTCTCCCCGACAGGTAATGTGTAGAATATCAGTGGTTAGGAAATATTCTATCTCAGATCAAATGCCGACATATTAATGCAGAATAGGACATTAATTTAACTTTTTAACAAGACAAGTAATGTTTGAAATGTTATGTCTTTGTGCATAATAAAAGAATTATCCGATCCATGTAACAAATATGCTTTCCTTCCTCCCTTCTTCCTTCTCTCACTTTTCCCTTCAGATTTCTCTGGCTGCTAACAAGAGAATAGACTAGAGAAGTGAGGAATGATAATGACCTAGAGCAGACCGGTAATGCTGGAAACGGAAAACAAAAAGTGGTTGGATGTTGTGTGTGGTCAAAGGCGAAGCGTATGATCAGATCTGCTGATGGATCAGACATGAGGGTCAAGAGTGAGTACACCTCCAAGATTTCGGGCTGAACAACTGGATGACTAGTATTGGCTTCACTAAGCTATGGAGGCAAAGGCAAGTGTTGTCTTAGAAATTTTTGTTTGTTTGCTTTTCTCGTTTCGCTAGCAAAAACCCAAGCATTCTGCTTTGAACGTGTTAAGTGTAGTGTGTCCTCTACTCATATAAACAGAGATGCCGGCAATATTTGGGGCTCAAGGAAAGGTCCGAGATTAGGTTACTAATTTCATGTCATCAGTACATAGGAACACACAGTTGGTGTTTAAATGGAATTAAATCGTCTACAGAGAATGCAAAGATGTGAAAGACAAAAAAGAAATAGAACGGAGCACTAGAGCATTTGAAGACTTCGAGGTCATGAAAAGGCTACGGAATCGGGAAGGGAGAAGGAGAGGAACAAGCAGTTATAGAAGAGACGCCAACAGAAAACCTTGTTCTGAAAGACAAGTGAAGGAATGTTTCCACAAAAGTCTGAAATCGGAGCCTTACGCTGTGAAGGTCAAGCACGTATGGAGAGGAGAGAAAAATGAGCACTGGATACAATGAAAAGAAATGTCGTTATCATATTAACACAAGTTATTCAAGTGAAGTGCCAGAGGCCAAAGTCTCATTGGACTGGTTAAAATAAAATGAAGACTTCTGGGAATACGGGTACTGAACAAGTGTCTATTTCCCTCCCTACCAAAGTTTTGCTAAAATGACAGGAAAAATTTTAAAAGGTGTACATGTACAAGGTGGGAGACCAAAGACAGACTGCAAAATCACAGCAGGTCCAATGTTTAAACACATTTTGAAATTTAGAAAGCATAGACAGAAAACCCAATTAAAAGTGAGAGAAAGCTAAACTCTGGGTGCTTGAAGGGGCGTCAGTAAGAAAATCAGTTTGCTCCCAGAGTCCCCAGAGAGCTGAGAGGCGGAGCTGGAAGAAGGCTCATGGTTCCGTCCGTCTATGCCTCACTCAGATGCTCTTTGTCCTACCAGACGGTTCCCCGCTAGTGGACATCTTCATGTACATATACCTGCTACCTTTGAAATTCGAAGGCTACTCAACAGATGAACGTAGGCCCAATATAAATGCACATCTAAACATATTCAGTCTCAAAAAATCAACACTCTTTTTCATGTATATCATCTACATTTATTTTACATTTTATTCTTCTATGTCTCAGTCATATTCAATACATCCTTAAACTTACACCCAATGGTGGCTGTCTTTGAATATCTTTTAAATGGATATCTATAAGCAAGCACAAAATAAAAAAATCTGATTAAATAATGATCAACTCAATACAAATATCGATGAGGCTGTCTCAAGAACCATGAACCTCTTCAAAGATTTATCTGTGTGTGTGTGTGTTGGCTTATATTTCTTCCACATTGTAATAGGTAAATATTTATATCAACATGTAAACCTAGGACATAGCTCTTGGCTATGGTGAATGTACACAGATTGCTCTCTCTGTATTTGTAAGTCACCCAGTTTTCAGTCTGTTACCTAATTAATAAACATCCACTGTACGCTAAGACCAACTGCATGTGTCTGGCCACCCCTGGGCCAGGAGCACCGCGAGAGAATGGACTTCGATTTATTCCAGACACACTGCTGCCTTGTAAGAAGAACATCTTGCACATCATATGTGCTTGAGAAAGAACCCGAGTTCACTGGAACTAAATTTCAGAAACAGAAGCGGAACACAGACACACATGAGCATAACATTTGAATGCCTTTGCAGATGTCCACAGATGTTCACGATGCCCACAGCCTGTCAGAAGTCTCTGATAAGAATTTGCTGGATCGGATGCCAGTTTTATATTCATTTTTGAGAAACATTCATGCTGCACCATTTTACGTTTCTACCAATTTCTCCACACCCTCACCAACTCTTGTTACTTGTTTTTTCTGATGAGTTATCCTGACAAGTAGGAGGTCATATCTCCTTGTAGTTTTTAACTGCATTTTACTGATCATTAAAGATGGTGAGCATCTCTTCCTATATCCCTTTGAACGAAACTAGTCAGTTTTAAAACTTTGAAAAGTCAATTCATTTAGGAGTAATTCACGCTACAATTAAATAAACCTCTGCTTTCTTACACAAAAATCTGCAGAACAATAAAAGGCATAGAAAGACATGGTGATTGTTTATCGGTTACAGACTCTGTGTGCACATCTGTTGGGGTTGGGGAAGGGGCAGGAAGGGGCTAACTGGATGAATATGGTCAGCAAGCATCAAGACCCACTGGGAGCCCCTAGGAGCCTCACGTCTGCCTTCTACCTGCTCACCTAGTTTTGTGATGCTTTGGCTTGTGGGCCTCCAACCCAGGGCCAGGGCAGCCTCCTGGGACCCCCACTTCCTGTGGCTTCACAACTCAGCTGTGGTGTGTTTTGAAACAGTGCCTCGACATACGCATTTTACACTGCAGTCAAGTCCAGACCAATGCGTGATGGGTCCATATTGAAAATGAACTCTGAGAATTCACTTTTTCTGGAAAATTAAATCATATAAATTCTTTGGTGACACAAACCACATTATAAAGTATTTATGCACTTGATGTAAAGAATTTTCATGAAAACATTAGAATTATTCCGTATTTTCCATCTAAGTACCCACTTGTAAGCTCAAGGCTCTTTGCTTGTCTAAGAGAGAAAGCATATCTTAAAATCAATATTCATCCCTTAGTTAAACTTCAAATATTAGAGAACTCTAATTATGTGAGTTCCTTTGTAACCACAAGGGAAAATGAAAAATGGAATGTTTTGAAAGCATTACATTTAGAAAGTTAAAATTAATTTCTGAACACTAAAACCAATGCTCAAAAACAACAGTTATTCATTTCATCTTCACCAACATCTCATTGAATAACTAGAGCTAAGGACACAAAACCCAGTATGTTTCCTTGGCTTAGTTTTGTTCCACAGGGACAAAAGATAAAATTTTAAGAATTATAACTTTAAATCATATACTCATACTTATTACTGATACTTATTAAAAACTGTCCTGTAATATGAATAATGGAGTTTGAAGATGACTAATACAGGTATTCATCCAGGAGTTTTCCATCTAAACTTAGTTCTGAAACTATTGTAATACAATGAATGGATATCTGAAATAACAGTACACACAGAAGTAGTTTATTTCAAGTTTTGATATCTGATGCTAAGTAAATACAGCCGGCAAACCCTCCCCCCTCGTTTTTCATGTGGCTTCTTTGTATGGTTCCTAGTCTTAAAGGCTATGTGTACGTGTACATGTAGACACAGACACACCACACACACATTTTAGTTTAACTTCTTAACAAACTAGAAAAAGAACAATGGTCACTCCCCCCAAAAATGGAAAATTGTTGCAAAATTCTGGTGTACAGGCCAATGCAAACTACCGGGGAAAAAAATTCCCTACTTAAAAAAATATTTCCAGGTCAATATGCAAATATCATTTGAAAGCATTTTCTTTGAAAATAAGATATTGCTCTTGACAGGCTTTGCAAATATCAGCTGTGTTGGTATAACATGTTTGCAAGCAAACCAAATTTGGGGGCCAAAGTAGATTTTTATAATGAACCTATATATGAGTCTTAAATAAGACTCAAAAGCACACAGATGGTTTTGCAGGTGGTAATGACTTGACAACCAAAGCTATTCAAGGAGCATGTGTTAGTGTCTTGAAGCAACAACGGACACACAGCTGCTGCAAGAATTCTCCAGCCCCTCAAATTGACACGTCACGTCAATCATTTGGCCACTATTTTGTCTCCAATCCTCTCAACGTGTCACATCCTCTCAACGGTCTTTGTGTTACCATCCCTGAGGGTACATGGTTAACAGGTATATTAATACGTGTGAGGAAAAGGTTGGAGGTTGTCAGAGCTTGGAAGAAGGCAGCAACTGACGACCCAAGGGAAAAAGGAAAGCTTTGCTAGTAAATGCAAATCAGACTTACCACCTTCATCATAAGGCAGGCAAAAATCAAATGTTTAACAATCAATCATTCCATGGGTAACCCTGGATTAACCAAATAAACCAATTCTTTTATCTCTAAAACATGTCACATGTTCCAGATATGGTCACAGTCTCAGCAGTAGGTATTTCTAATTAAAATATAAATTGTCCACATACCTTTGGTAAAGTGTTAGGTTTTGACAAATTTCTGTTTAGACAAATAGCCAACTTTAATCCTCCAATTATAGACGATGTCATCAAACCATCGTCCTCAGCAAAAAAAAAAAATCCTACTGTTCTTGGAAAGTGAAACTCACAAATCCTGCCGTTCATCCAGGTAACATCAGCTATCTCATTCACAGGTCCAGAAAAAGCGGCTGAGGTTTTAGAGATGGGCCCGCCTATCTATGCAGGGTGTTAGCAAAACATGGCCCTTGCACCATGTAAAGATTTCTAGGTTATGGTTACCAGAAGGAGGTCAGCACAGGCTTGTTCGATGAAACCTCCTGAGTGCAGAGGAGTGAGTTTCCTGCCCTTTGACTTTAGCGAGTATAAGAGTTGCCTGATTCTCACTTAGTGTGAAGGGATGAGCCAGCTATCTCTGGCTGCATCAATTCCACTGACGACTGCACACACCTTTCCCGGACACTCACTGTACTGAGAAATCAGATCATTTGACCTGTGATCCAACACATGGCTGGTAACCGGGTTTTGCATAAGTATCCCCGACAATCTTCCTACCTTTTTAAATCATGAATGTCTTATTTTGTGTATGAGGCACAACTGGAATACTACAGTAACGAGTAGCCTTTTATGGAAAAATAGTCAAGGGCACCGGAACAAGCCCATTTTCTTACTACCATCCAAGTGGTATAAAGGGTGACTAGAGTTTTAGGGAAGCCTTGGTTTTTAGCAGATTCTTTGGTCCATCTATGACTGATGAACTGTTGAAGATGTCATTTTTCAAAAAATAATCTTGGAAATGAATCTATATATTATTTTATTCAATTATTACAGAAATGTGTATACATGTCACTCTAAAGGGAATTCTGTGACGTCAGTAAAGGGTAGTATTGGGATAGTTATGAAAGGTAATTGACTCTCTATGTTATAAATCTTTGCTTCATTTCTTGAAATTAGTTACATATGTGATTATGTTAATAAATATCAATTTGTTCTGTTTAGACTTCATACAACAAAAATGTCATGTCCTAATTATTAATATTCAATGAAACCTGGAATTGCTGTGTCCATATTGTATAATCTTTGTAAAAAAACTTTACCTCTAAAAGCTCTAATATTCTCAACTGATCCTCCATAAAACTTCCTACTTTTGCTGCGTGGTTCTCACAGGTGGTTCTAATCCATTGGGTGTATTCATACTCTGTGACCATCACAGCTCCAGGCAATGGTCCCATGATTTTCAAAGTGTGGTTGAGTAGGTTTTAAATATTTATTTTCAAAATTTGTGTAAGAAATGGAATTTTAATGTTTTTCTGAGATCGGAGTTCATAAGAAAATAAAGGGACACAATTGTTGGAATGATACCAGCAGGAATTTCGGAGTGGAATCCTGACTTTCCAAGTGAGCATAAGACATCCGAGAGTCCAGCTCGACTGAACCCAAAGGCTGGGCCACGTGAGGCACACACTTGCGTGAGGAACACAGAGGTATGTGAGTGTCTGTGGTTAGGCTATATTTTTACTTTGGCAAGATTATTACTTGTTGCCGGATTAATACAAGTGGTTTTCAGAAAGTTCAGATACTCTGTAAACCTCAGGAAAATAACAATAGAAGATTAGATCCTATGTTATTATTTAAGCCTTCAAAAATCATGAACGTAATTGTCAATGAAAAATGACACCTGTGTTTGGAAATCAACGTGGAAAATGACACATTCAGGATACAGGCTGGGACCTCCTTGTGAATGTTCTCTGCTATGATAGGTAACTAGAAACTTACTGCCCCAAAGCTGCTGGAGGAGTCCTATAATTTGAAACTGATTTATTTCCCCTGTAAATATATTCTCCACCTGGCTTCCAGAAATGAGAGCTGCAGTCAGTTGTTGGGTGTTGGGGTGGGGGAAGGGAGGACTGAATTTAAAATCTTGAACCTCATTCAAAAACTAAACAGGATGTCGAGTATTTTTAGTGTTAAGCATTTATTTTAGGTTTGCATTTTTGGCTGAATTAAAATAGCCTTTCTATGTCAAAAAAAAAATCTTCCTTTGACATATATCATTTGTCCACACTAGTAGCTATTATAGAAGAACTGAAAATGCTAGAGTATTATTACTTTGTTTCAACTTATTGTTTTGTATTAAAAACAACCTCTGGAAGGCTCATTTTCCCAGGTGACTGACTGTCCCTGGTGACTGTCTCAACTGTCCAGGCAGGCAGGAAGTTTCCTGGAGCTTCCTCATTTGGAGGGAAAGAGTTTTTCTGGTCCCCTGGTCTTCCATGTCTTCTTTTTAAATGAACAGTTCATGCTTTGGTCCGCTCCGGCTCCCTGTGGGCCAGGGTCTGAGGCCCACGGGCCCTTTCCGGGGTGTCATTAGGACACCAAAGCTAGTCCTGAAGTGTTCAGCATGCTCCATACTCTTGTATGGGGTTTACTTCCTTATTTCCGGAAGCTGAGCACTTCCCGTTCATGTCCAAGGTTTCAACTCGGGCCACGGCCAAATGTCCTCCCACACTTCTGTGTTAGTACTGGAACCGAGTCTTTCAAAGGTTGCCCGATCTACTACACTGACTTGAACTCTTTGTTTCTTTATTTAGCATCGAGTCAGAGAAAGGGTACTGAGCGAATATTAAAAATATTTTACATGGATTCACATAATAGTGCAAAATTTTCCCTCCATAAATATTGTGAACAGCAGCAGGCAGATCAATTACTCTTACCATGAGAAGAATTATCATGCTTTTTCATATTGGCAATTTAACAAAAAAAAAACATGTCGGTCGTTTTAGCTTAAGTTTTACTTGTGCTTTATGCTATATTTATTTATCCAATGCAGCACATTTAAACCATTTTCAAGATTAAGTTATTACAAAAGAATGAAATACTATTTTTTGATACTTTCCTATTCACAAATAAATTTGTCAAACTTCACCTCCCACATATTTCTCAACTGTGCACCCCTGGGGGTGGCGGGGGAAGCATATGTGCGTATGTAGTTTCTGTCATCGGTGCTAGACATCAGTCTTGTTTTTATTATTATTATGGTAGCTTTGTTGTCTACAAGAATTTTATAATTTTAAATCGCTATAATCCAATTTTAAACAATGTGAAGTAAGTTTATGTTAACCTAGCTTCACGGTTAACCCTAACCTGTCCTTTTGCAGGTGCTACATCCTGAACCTTAAATTATATTTGATTTCTTAATTGGTGAGAGTGTCACATATACGATTTTTTAAACTAGGTACATGTGCGATCTATTATTGGATTTGCTCCAGCTTATTTCAGATTTAAAAGTATATTATCTTCTGCCTCTTTCCATGAAAGATAACTTGTTTATGGGTACAATTCTTGAGTCTTAACCTTCACCCTAAACTCTGCTGTATTACTGCACGCTGTTCTCAAATGCACTGTTACGCGGCCA
>PVKM010016939.1:0-26367 GCA_004027735.1 Carollia perspicillata
GGATACAAAGTCAATATCCAGAAATCAAAGGCATTTTTGTATACCAACAATGAAACAGCAGAAGCAGAAATCAAGAAAAAATCCCATTCGATATAGCAAAAAGAACAATAAAATACCTAGGAATAAACCTAACCAAGGAGATAAAAGACCTGTATGCAGAAAACTACACAACACTGAAGAATGAAATCAAGGAAGACACAAACAAATGGAAACATATACTATACTATGTTCATGGATTGGAAGAATTAACATCATCAAAATGTCCATATTACCCAAAGCAATATACAGATTCAATGCAATACCTATCAAAGTACCAATGTCATATTTCACAGACATAGAATAAACACTTCAAAAGTTTATATGGAACCATAAACAACCTGGAATCACTGCTGCAATTTTGAGAAAGAAAAACAATGTAGGAGGGATCACAATACCTGATACCAAACTGTATTACAAGGCCACTGTAATCAAAACAGCCTGGTACTGGCATAAAAACAGGCACATAGACCAATGGAACAGAACAGAGATCCCAGAAATAAACCCAAGTTACTACAGTCAGTTAATATTCGACGAAGGGGGCACCACCATAAAATGGAGTAAAAAGGGTCTCTTCAACAAATGGTGTTGGGAGAACTGGACAGCTACATGCAAAAAAATGAAACTCGAGCACCAACTTACACCATACACAAAAATAAATTCAAGATGGATAAAAGACTTAAATGTAAACCGTGACACCATTAAAATCCTAGAGGAGAACATAGGCAGGAAAATCTCAGATATCTCACGCAGCAACATTTTTTTCTGACATGTCCCCTAGAGCAAGGGATATAAAGGAAAGAATACACAAATGGGATCTCATTAAAATAAAAAGCTTCTCCACAGCTAAAGAAAACAGCATTAAAATAAAAAGAGATCCACCTATATGGGAAAACATATTTGCCAATGATACCTCAGACAAGGGTTTAATCTCCAAAATATACAAAGAACTCCACTCCAAAAAGACAAGCAACCCAATTTAAAAATGGGCAAAGGACTTGGACCGGCATTTCTCCAAGGAGGACATGCAGAGATTCAGAGACACATGGAAAGATGCTTAATGTCGCTATCCATCAGAGAAATGCAAATTAAAACCACAATGAGATACCACTTCACACCGGTAAGAATGACCATCATAAACAAAGCAACAAACAACAAGCGTTGAAGAGGTTGTGGAGAAAAGGGGACCCTAGTTCACTGTTGGTGTGATTGCAGACTGGTACAACCACTGTGGAAAAGAGTATGGAATTTTCTCAGAAAACTAAAAATGGAAGTGCCTTTTGACCCAGCAATTGCACTGCTAGAATTATATCCCAAGAACCCTGAAACACCATTCCAAAAGATCCTATGCAGCCCAATGTTCATAGCAGCACAATTTACAATAGCCAAATGTTTGAAGCAACCTAGGTTCCCCTCAGTAAATGAATGGATCAAAGAACTATGGTACATATACACAATGGAATTCTATGCAGCAGAATGAAAGAAGGAGCTCCTATCCTTTGCAACAGCATGGATGGAACTGGAAAGGATTATGGTGAGTGAAATAAGCCAGGTGGTAAAAGACAAATACCAAAAGATCTCACCTTTAACAGGAACCTAAGCAACAAAACAAAAAAGCAAGCAAAATATAACCAAAGACATTGAAATAGAAAACGGGATGACAGTATCCAGATGGGAGAGGGGAGGGAATTTCAGGGGGAAACAGGGAAGGGATTATAGGAACAAGTATAAAGGACACATGGACAAAAACTAAGGGGTGTGCAAATGGGAAGGAGGTGGGGAGCACTGGGGTGTGGACTGGGATGGGAGTAAAAGAAAGAAAACTGTACTTGAATAATGATAAAAAAAAGAGCTACATGGTTTCAAAACTTAGTATAATGGAATAATAATCAAGTCAGTTTAGTAGTATTAGCACAAGGATAATAAAAAAGATCAGTGGGACAGAATTGAGTCCGTGTATAATTAACTAATTTTTCACAAATACAGCAATACAAGTTAATGGAAAAATGACAGCCATTTCAACAAATGGTCTGAAACAATTGGATATCCACATGTGAAAAAGAGCAATTTAGAGTCTCAGTAAAATGGATATACAAAAATTAATTCAACATAAATTACAGACCTATTATAAATATGTTGGCTAAAACTCTAAAAGTTCTAGAAAAAAAAAGAGGAGAAAATCTTTGTTACATGAGGTTTTCTAGAGTTCTTAGATGCAATATGCAAAGCATTATACATTTGATTAAAAATCAGTAAATTGCTCTTTAGCAAATAAAAAGTTTTCCAAGGATGCCATTAAGAAAGTGAAAAAAAGCTACAGATTAGGAAATAATCTTTGCAAATCATATCTAATAAGGACTTGTATCTAGAATAAATAATTATTATAATTCAATAATAAAAAGACAAATAACCGAAAAAAAATCAGGCAAAGGATCTGAAAAGGTAATTATACACGCACACAGATGACTAATAGTATATGAAAAGATGCTCAACATCATTAGTCATCAAGGAAATGCAAGTGAAAAAGACAACAAAAGTGCCATGTAACATTGACTAAGCTATAATCACAAAGAAAGATAACATAATATAGCAAGGATGCAGAGAAATTGGAACTCTCCTGTACTGCTGATGGGTATGTAAAATGGCATCGTCACCTTGGAATACAGTGTGGCAGTTCCTCAAAGGTTAAACATAGAGTTACCGTATCATCCAGAAATCCTACTCAATGGTATATAACCAAAATAAATGAAAGCATATATCCATACAAAAACTTACACACAAATGCTCACAACAGCGTTAATCATAAGAGCCAAAAAGTAACAGCCTAAATGTCCATTAATTGACAAATGGATAACTATATATGGTACATCTATATAATGGAATGTTATTTGGACATGAAAAAATGGAGTATTAATACATGCTACAACATGCATAAACCTTGAAAGAGTTATGCTAAGTTAAAGAAGCCTCTCACCAAGGACCACATGATGTCATATATATATGAAATATCAGAATAGACAAGTATATATATATGTATGTATATGTATGTGTATGTGTATATGTATATATTTGCAAAACATAGAATAGTGGTTGCTAGTGGCTAGAGAGTTGGGGTGTATGGGAAATGGCTCCTAATTAATATAAGGTTTCTTTTTCAGGTGATGAAAATATTCTAGAATTATGTAGTCATGGTGGTTGCACAAATTTGTGACTATACTGAGAAGCACAAATTATATACTTAAACTAAGTTAATTGTATGGTATGTAAATTATAGTTTAATAAAGCTATTACCCAAATCCAAAAACATGCATAGCTCTGTGTTGCTCTTAACAGCAAGTCAAAGTTTCATTGCCTGGAAGACCAGAGCCTTCATGTCTACATACATGTCCAACTTCTGGCATGCACTGTGCCATACCTAGCCACACTAGATCGATTTATCCTCATCCTCCCAACAGGCTGTGTATGACTACACAACTGTGCTTTTGTTCCTTCTGTTTCCTTTCCTTGGAATGTCTATTTTGCCTGTTCACTTGGTGAACTGCTACTTATTTTTCAAGAAGCTGCTCAAGCCTCTCCTCTCCCTAATCACCATTCTCCTTGGCCAAAAAGGGTTACTCTTCCCTTCTCTTTGCCACAGCTGTTCACAGCACACACTTCTCTCATTGTGCCTCTCATTGTGTTTCTTATATTGTGTGGCAATTGTCTGTGTTTACCTGCTGGTCTATCTTCTTAACAAAAGGATGAGTTCATTGTGGGTAAGAACCATGTCAGATTTACCTCTCTATACCCAGCACCTAGCAAAAGACCTGATACACAGTAGACTCTAGGTACGTACTTGTTGGTAGAATGAATGAATTTAATTATACTATCAGTTATTCATACCATGTTGTCACTCCACTTTATCAGAGTGATAACCAATGACCGATGAACTGGCAACAAGTTCTGAACACATATAGAAGAGTAGGGCAAACCTATTTTGGAAGCATGGAGAGGAAAAGCAAGGCCAGAACACTGCAGTGCAAAACCCTGGGCAACCAAAAGGCCAATAAAGGCACATGGTGAGGAGAGAGGATGTGGATCACCAAGGTTGGAAGAAGTGAATAGAAAGTGTGGGGGGGTGGACATTAGTTCCTTGTTGATAAACTAGCTTCCTCTTAATCCCAGTTGCATGAAATCATTGACTTCCTGGGTTGGAGCACTTCAAGAGTAGGGACCATATCTGATTCCTTTCTAAAGACCTCTACCTACCACGGAATAGTTGTTCAATGAATGAAGGATCTTTGGTTGCCTTTTAGGATCCTAGCAGGGGAAGAGGGCAGCCAGGCATAATCAAGTCTTCTCTTGGGTTTCCTAGGGCAGTGAGAGCCAGGCAGCTGGGAAGAGACCAGTGAGTACTCTTTCAATTCAGAGGAAATGTACAGACTAGCAGGGCAGAACAGTACACAATAGAGAAGGCCAAATTATTGTGGCTTTAAAAGTCAAAGGAAGACCATAAAATAGCTCTGGAGTCATTGCCTGAGAGATTTGACAGCCTGGGAATCTGGGTGTCTTGACATTGCACCAGAGACTCCTGCTATGCATGCTGGAAGCATCACACAAATATCCCTATCAATCCTTTGTGGTTTCCTAGTTCTACAGGGAACCCAAGCATTATTCCCTTGTGGTCCAGACCAACAACATTAAATAACCAGAAAGGTCAGATGACCCTAGCCCAGTGTGGCAGCTTGTTTGTTTGGATGAAACATGGGCAAAAGATGGCCCATACTAATTGAAGTTATAATGGTAGAACTGCCTTAGTGTACCATAGAAGGAAGTCTGTCTCAAGTCTGAAACATGAAAATCCTGCCTGAGTTTACAGCCAGATGGCCTGCCATATGGATTTTGAATTTGCCAGATCCACAAACAGGTTAGTCAGTTCCTTAAACCACCCCCACCCTCTATCTCTGGAGAACCTTGATTGATTGATATACCTATCAAAAGAAGAGATAGTTGGAGAGAAAGTGTAAAATGTGTCTATTTCACAATTTTGTCCAGGGGCAACTTTCTTATGAGGACAGCTTCCATTAGTGGCCTATACATTATCTTCCAGTTTCGGATTCCAAGCAGTTGATTTTTTTTTCCTGGCAAAGCCTTATTTGACAATAGACACTTCTGATCAAGTTCACTCAGTCAGGGGCCTGTGACAGCAGGATTGCTAGCAAGCCCTGGGATTGTCTTTTGTTTGTTTTTGTATTGTTTTCTACAGTGTCAGACTGAAGCTAATCTGAAGCCACTCTTGTCTGAGACTGGATGTGATTCTAATTAGAGGCTAAGCAGCTCAAATCAGAGTGAAGAGATTTTAGAAGCAGTCATTTATCAGCAAATACATGCCTGAGTCATAGATAAATAAGTACATACATACATACATACATAAATCAAGCACACAAGCAAACAGGTTTTGCCACTTCCCACTTTGAACTGCTTTGCCTGAACTTGAGGGTTTTTCCAATCACCAGGTTTCTCTGAAGCACACTGCAAAGAAATGACAGTGTGCTCCATAGGACCCATCAGCTTCTGCAGACAAGATGGTCACTGAATATAAACTTGGGCTACATTGATAATTAAGTAAGGCCTAAAGAAAAAGAGAAGGCTATTGTTGTTCAAACAATCTGGAGAAAAAGTTCAGGAAAGTCCTTTTAGTGGACTCTTGACCTCTCTTCTATAACCTAGGAAGTGCAAGCATTGCTTACTTGTTTGCCACTTTAGATCAAAACACAAATATATTTTGTACAAAGCATTTAAAACTGTGATTAGTTCAAATTGTTCAATTGTTCTCATTTGTATTAATAGTCATGCTCCTCCACCAGCTCCAGATGTTTCTAGGAGTGGTTAGCTCAAAAGCTCACTTGACATCACCCCATGGCATTCCTTTCACAGATGATTAATAGAGGATACAAGGCTGACCCACAGCTTGGCCAGAGACTTCATCGATTAAGGCAAGCTTAAAGAATCACAGCTTTCCTCCCTGATTGGGATCAGCTTTGTGTATCCACAGCCCTCTATTAGGAAAAAGGGATTTCCCTTGTCTAGGATAGGGTTTGTCCCTTGTTGTTGAAAAAGGGGAGGGTCCCAAACTAAAAGCCAATGATTGCTGGCTCATAATGCAGAAATAGAGAAGCACACACTGTGCAGCTGACCTGTAAACTGGTACCAGGTCTGAGAGTGTGGAATGTCAAAATGTGGTGTTTGTCTTTTTCTGAGGATGTATGTTCCCTGGTGTAATAAAAACAGTGCACTACTTCTTAAATTTTAATGTATGTGCAAATCACCCAAGGATCTTGTTAAAATGCAGATTCTGATTTGGTAAATCTAGTAGGCCTGAGATAGTGAATTACTGATAACTCCCCCAGATGATACCTATGCAGCTTGTCCTTGGACCATAGTTTGAGTACAAGGTTATGAAACAAGTGGTATGCCTGCAAATAGGCCCCACATCTCTACTGTTGCCTGAGTCCTGTCAGTGATAAAGAAATAGCCAGATCTTTCTATCCTGTAGTTTGAAGTCTGTAAGAGAACGAGCCTTGTGTGTACATAATGGGATCGGTGCCACAAGGGAGGTAAAAAACATTGAATATGTTGGGAGAAAGAAGTGGTCATTTCCAGCTACAAGGGGGAGGAGCTATAAAAGCTTCAGGGAAAACAAAGATTTTAAGCTGGATGATAAAGGAGATATGGGAATTGCGCATGAATACAGCCAAGACTTGCCAGGTAGATAGGTCACAAAAAGCAAATGTATGGAGGCTAGAAATCATGAGGCATGGACTTTGAAGAATGTTTACTTCCATCTGACTGGAATGTAGACTATTCTTCTAAAAAGAAACTAAAACAAAAATAAGGTTGATCAGGTAGTATTGGAACAGATGACAGAAGATCTTGATGTCCTACACAAAAGCATTTGAATTTCATTATGTATATAAAGGGGAGCATTGATATTTTATTTCAAATGTGACTTGAATGGAGCTGAGCCTCATATCTTAGAATTAGATTGAAAGGGGAGAACCTGGAGGAAGGGAGGCCAGTTTGGAGGCTACTGTCTAATCAGCCACCCAGAAAACATTTCCTAAGCTCCTATTTTGTCCTAACCACTGTGCCAATGACTTGATCAAGGAGCAAAAACATACATGTTCTGTTCTCACTTCAGCAGCACATATACTAAAATGGAATGATATAGAGACGATTGGCATGGCCCTTGTGCAAGGGTGACATTCAAATGCATAGTGTTCCACATTTTAAAAAAAGAAAGAAAAACAACATACATATCCTATCCCCTTGTGCACTCATAGCCTGAAGAGTGCTACGAAGATGTCCAGGGAGATAGGAGAACATAAACCAGGGAGACCTAAAAGTCTGGAGTGTCAGAAACAATTGTCTTGAGTTAGTGACATTTTGATCCAGATCTGAATAATGAGGAGGACATAACCAGATAAACAGGAAAGTGAAATGGTACTCCAGACAAAAGGAGGACCCTAACAAAAGCTTAGAGACTAGAGAGCCTAGCATGTTCTCAGATTAAGACTAGAACATGAGTGAAGTGACCGAGAGAAGAGACCGAAGGGAAGTTAGACATGACATAAAGCTAGAAAGTTTGGCAGGTGTCACACTTGTACCAGGCCTTTACAAAAGAGTGAATGATTTAAAACTTTGCCTTGAGGGAAACGGGTGGCCATTAAGCATTGGAGTAACTTAAGATGTGTGTATTAGAACAATGCTTCTCTGTGTCTCCTCTGTGAAGGATGAATGGGAGCAGGGAGCAAGACTCCATGCAAGGAAGCCAATTATGAGAACGTTTTCATAGACCACAAGAGAGGTGATGGAGACTTGGTCTGAGTGGAAGAGAGGATGAAGAGAGGCAGGTGAACCAACGTGATAATCAAAGAGTAAAATCAGCAAGAACTGGAGAAGGTGGGGAAGGACTGGGGAGAGGAAGGAGAAGGAAAGACGGATGCCTAAGTTCTTAGTTTGGGAACTGGATGGATAGTTGTACCTCCACTGATGTAAAAAACATAAGAGAAGTAAATTTGGAATGGAATGAAGAAGGGAAGTCCAGGTGAAGTTCCTGTGGGACATTAAGGGGGGAGATAAATAGGCAGATCTGCACACTACTAGATTTGGGGGGAAAGTCTAAGCTAGGAAAAAGGATTTAGGGATAATAAGATTAAAGACCATGGCTGAAGCTATGCATTCTCATGGCTGATCCAGAGCATTCTTCTTTGCCTATTAAGTCTCTCAAATGACCTCCAAAGTGTATCAGGAACACACATTGCAATGGATGGGTTTACACAAGAGCCCAGATTCTGCCATGACTCAGAAAAAGAGGACAGATTTTAGAAGCAAATTGAATAGAGATTTTGAGAATTTTAGAAGTGATGGCATATTCGGAGTTGGTATGCAGCCTGTCAAAGTGAGAAATAGCTCTCATTTTATATGGGAAGTCTGATAGATCAGTTTCAAGAAGAGGAGTCAAGACGTTGCAGGTAAATTGTACATCAAACACCTTCTTAAGAATCTTGAGTTAGCTCTCCTTGCTCAGCTGCCCAACATATTATTGGGATATATATGCTCAGTGTGCAGATTAATTCTAGTATTACCCTAAGCAAAATCATAATTAGGAATAACTGCTGCTCGTGGTGGAAAAATCTATAATGTATTTTCAAAACAAATATCAATGACCGTTTCTCAAAAGTTTTAGATTGTTTAGACCATTTTGCCCTTTCAATAACCTACATAATCAAGTTGGCTATATTTATAAAATAAAGATGTGCATTCTAAATAAAACAATGCAGGACAGTTGCTTTATACAAGTTGTATTCTTGAATGATATGCCTATCAGCTACCTCCAAAATGTACTCTGAAACTATTATAGCAGCAAATTAATGTTTTCAAAGGACCTGTTGATGTAGAACTTTTAAGGAAATGAAAATAAGTAAATAAAGTCAGCAATGTATCTTCTAAATTTGTAGCAGAATGATGCCTGTTTGTGGGTGCACTCCGAACTCAATCTAATGAAAACCTCAGAGTGACATCATGCATTCATATGGGAAAATTTTTTAGTGCAACCAAAACTTGTAAGGGTATGTGGTGGTGGTGGATGGATATTGTAAACTCTGGAAAGGCAATACAGTTGAGTGATTATCAGCCTCTAAATAGGCAAGCATGTAGTCATTCATAGAGTTTTGTCTACCTGCCTATTTATGGTAGAAAGGCCAAGATCTAGAACTGAAATCTTTCTTGTATAACTCAAGAATAAATTTGGAATACTACCTTCTAGGAAGATATTGTACTGAGCCTTGGCTCACACAGAAGTGTGAATAACCCATAAGTAAAGCCTTTTTCATGGAGAGTTGAACAGGTTTCCAACAAGGAAATCTGGCGTTGTGTGCACAGAAGGTGTTTGGTTTTAGATTTCTATTACCCTACATCATAGTGTGGGGTATTGGGGTCAGATGTGAAAGAGAATGTTTCTATTACTTATTGTTACCTATGAAACTTCTTTGAAGTGTAATGGCTAAAACATAACATATTTTATCTCACTGTTCTATGGATTGAATGGGTTCCACTGGGAAGTTCTTCTATTTATTTTACTAGGGGGTTACCATGCAGTTGTAGTCAGATGGCAGCTGGAGTCATCCAGAGGCTCAACTGAATCTCTGATATGGTTGGTTCTCTCTTCTTATACACAAAAATTTCAAGGCCTCAGAGTTTCAGTCAAGATGGAGGTATAGGTAAATGCAGTACTCAAATCCTTCCACAACTACATCAAAATTACAACTAAACTACAGAACAACCATCATTCAGATCTGCCTGAAATCTCACTGAAAAGAAGCCTATAACTAAGAATATAAAGAAGTCACATTGAGACTGGTAGGAGGGTAAAAGATGTGGAATGAGTTGGTCCCATGCTCACATGTGGTGGACTAAAATTGGGAGAGCTGTCTCAGCTACAGTTGTCCCCCTTGAGAAGCAAGGAGTCTCAGCCTCACCCCAGGACCTCTAGCCCAGGGTTCCATTTCTTGGGAGAGAAGTCCTCATAACTTCTTGCTGTAGAAATAAGTAGGGATTGTGGCCAAGTGAGACAGTGGGCTTCTGGAGTCCCAGACATTCCTCTTAAAAGATCCACACATGGACTTACTCAGACTCACTGTCCCCAAGCTCAAGCACTGGAGCAGAACCTCAAAATACATCGGAAACATATGTGGAGGAACTGAATTATCTGGTGTCAGGGCAATAGCTGTAGGGGCAGCTTTCTCCCAGACAGAAGTGCTAGCAGAAACAATTGTTCCTTTTTCTGAGCCCTCCTCCCACAGAGCTGGCAGGCAGGTGCCATATCTGATACTCCATAAACATGCATAACACTGTTCTCCTCACCCTGATGATTCCCTGAGACCCTGCCCCATTCAGTTTGTCAGCCCACTCAAGCCTTTTCTGTACAAATGGCCTGTCTTGCCTCATGCTTCAGACTTTCCTAAAATCTCTCAAAGAAACAGCATCTGGCCTCAGCATTCCCTGTACCTCTCACTAAGTGATCCCAGGCCCAGCACTCATGGCAGATGGCCTTGGTTTGTCACTTGGCCTCACCTGGAAACCTCCAATCCCAGCAAAGTAACAACCATCTGTAGATTTCTTTGTAGCTCATGCCAGGTGGCTATTGCCATGGCACAGGTGGAAGCTGACATTGGCCTGCACTTCCTGGGAGGCCACAGGAACCCAGAGCCAGTGCACCCAGTGGACAACTTCAGACCATGCTGAAGAACTACTACTCAATTGCCTCCACAGGTACACACTCAATGGGTAAATCCAGTGGGCACCAGAGCACTGTTCAAGGGAGTACTGTTCTGTGAGGTTGGCCCCTGCACAGCTGATCCTCCACAGTGGTTGCAGCCAATTCTTGCAGTCTATCAGCCTGGGGTAACTTTTTCCTATTGAAGTGCCAACAGCAACCAAAGCTCAACTACAAATAGGAGAGTGTTCACAGCCCACATGGAGTTCACACCTGGAGCATCCAACTCAGATGATTGGGGAGACTTATGCCACTGGACCCTACTACAGGACACCTACTACATAAGACAACTCTATCAAGCCTGGGAGATGTAGCAACTCTACCTAATATGTAGATAAAACCACAGAGAGGCAGCCAAAATAAGGGGGAAAAATCATGTTCCAAATGAAAGAACAGAGCAAAACTCCAGGCAAAAAATAAATAAATAAAATGGAAACAAGCAATCTAACAGATGCAGAGTTCAAAAGACTGGTTATAAGGATGCTCAATGAACTTAGGGGAAGAGTATTTAAAGTTAGTGAGAACTTCAACAAAGAGACAGGAAACATAAAAAATGGAAATAGAAAACATAAAAATTATCCAGTCAGAAATGAAGAATATATTAAATGCAATGATGAATACATTACAGGTAATCAGCAGTGATGTAGATGAAGCAAAGGGCCGGATCAAAAATTTTGAAGCTGAAAACACCCAATCAGAACAACAACAAAAATATCAAAACAAGGAATTCCAGTCACAATAGAGGTGTAGATAGAAACCCTTCACTTCCTCTCACAACCAAAAGGAGAAAAATAACCAATTGAAATCAATAAACAACCAGAAGTGTCAGAAAATTAAACTGCATAGAACTCTAACAACCATGAAATTAAAGAAAAAATCAACCAGAACAACCAGACCAGTAAGGCAGCAGATGGAGAGAAACCGCAGTAAGGCTGTGGACTGTGTGGGAGTGGCTGACTTAAGGAGAAACTGAGACACAGAGGTGGCTGTGGACTATGGCAGTTGCTGGGGTGGGAGAAACTCCCAGTCTCACAAGAGTTTGCACTAGAGATGAGCAAGTGAGCTACACTGTTCTCTTTCTGGCCCCTTCCCCACAGATGGTGCTGCAGCACAGCAAGGTTTGCCCTGCCTGGGTGAATACCAAAGGCCCTGCCACCTTACAACTTATCAGGGACCCTGAGCAAAAGGTCAGGACCAAATAGGACCAAAGAAATAGGACCAAAATGAAAGAACAGAGCAAAACCTCAGAAAGAGAGCTAAGCAAGGAGGATATAGCCAACTCATCTGATGGAGAATTTAAAGCCCTGGTAAACAAAATGCTCACAGAACTGATTGAGCTTGGTTGAAAAATGAAAGATACCCAAAAGGAAATAAAGCAAAATATTCAGGGAACCAACAGTGACAGGAAGGAAACCAGGACTCAAATCAACAATTTGAAACAAAAGGAAGAAATAAACATCCAAGTGGAACAGAATGAAGAAACAAGAATTCAAAAAAGTGAAGAGGGGCTTACAAACCTCTCTGACAACCTGAAACATTCCAATATCCAAATTATAGGGGTGCCAGAAGGACAAGAACAACAGCAAGAAATTGCAAACATATTTGAACAAATAATGAAGGAAAACTTTCCCAATTTGGTAAAGGAAATAGACTTTCAGGAAGCCCAGGAAGCCCAGAGAGCCCCAAAGAAGTTGGACCCAAAGAGAAACACGCCAAGGCACATCATCATTAAATTACCCAAGATTAAAGATGAAGAGACAATCTTAAAAGCAACAAGACAAAAGGAGACAGTTACCTACAAAGGAGTTCCCATAAGGCTATCAGCTCATTTCTCAAAAGAAATCTTGCAGGCAAGAAGGGGCTGGAAAGTACTTGAAGTCATGAAAGGCAAAGACCTGTAACAGGGTACAGCCAGGCAAACAGGGATTTGTAATGGGGTCCAGAACTCGGTGTCCAGGAAATATTAGAAAAAAGAATATATAAGATGTCCTCACCCCCACACCTCTGAGCTAGGGGAATGGGACGCATGGAACAGGGCCATTGAGAGTTGTTTTGCATAGCAACAGTTTTGCAGATAAACTCTAGAATGATCATTTAACATATCTATAACCTTAAACTGGTGTCATAGATATGTTAAATAGCTGTGGTCATGCTTCGAGCCAGGGAGATGGTAGTGACTTCAACCCATGATGTAACTGGGAGGCAACTCCCCCTGGTTACAGAGCCTGCATAAGAGTTTGGAGATGATTGACTCCACACCACAGGGCCACACCTGCCCGGACTTATTATGGCAACCCAGTAAAGCTGGAAAAATATAGGAATGCTGGCGGGTATGGCCAGAAGTGGGAGGTGTCAGAAATGGTATGGCAGAGGAAGATTGGCACTGGAATTTAAACCCAGGTGCAGCAGCTATGCCAAGTCTTTTTGGGACCACTCGGCTTAGGCAAAGAAGAACCATGGACTCCTACTTCTTTTTTCTGAGATACAGTACCCCAGACTGGACAGAGGGGGAAGGAAGGATTGTGCATTTGTGGGTATTCTAAAGGACTTTGGGATCTCAGCGAAGACATTAAGTCATTACTCTTAAATTACCCAAGTCTTTAAATAAATAATCCCTTTCCTTTTCACCAGTCTCTGGCATTGAGAGACGTCCTTCCCTGGCAGCAGCCAAGATGAACCTAGTATGGGGTGGGGGACACCCAGAGCACAAGGGTGGGTCCATTCAGTAATAGTATATTGTTCACCCCCCCACCCCAGGTCTGTTCTGTGACAGACCTACATCCAAGAATACTGTATCCAGCAAAGCTATCATTTAGAATGGAAGGGCAGATAAAGTGCTTCCCAGATAAGGTCAAGTTAAAGGAGTTCATCGTCACCAAGCCATCATTATATAAAATGTTAAAGGGAGTTATCTAAGAAAAGGAAGATCAAAAATATGAAAAGTAAAATGACAACTCACAACTATCAATAAATGAACCTAAAAAAAAGAAAGAAAAACAATGAAAACAAAAACTGAGCAAACAACCAGAACAGGAAAAGAATCAGAGAAATGGACATCATATGGAGGGCTTTCAGTGGGGAGGAGGAGGGGAGGAGTGGGGGCAAAGGTGCAGGGAAGAAGAAGCATAATTGGCAGTCATTTAATGGATAGGAAGAGGTCAAAAATTGTATAGGAAACAGAGAACTCGAAGAACTTATGTGTACAAACCATGGACATGAACTAAGGTGGGGATGCTGGAGGGTTGGGAGGCGCAGGGTGGAGGGGGGATAAGGGGGGAAATTGGGAAAACTGTAATAGTATAATCAATAAAAATATAATTTTAAAACTGTTTAAAAAACATCAAAACTAAAGAGCCACATTAAGACAACTTGTCTTGGCAGGTGTGGCTCAGTTGGTTGGGCATCATCTGCAAAGCAAAAGGTCTTTGGTTTGATTCACAGTTGGGGTACATGCCTGGGTAGCAGGTTTGGTCCCAGATCAGGGCATGTATGGGAGGCAGCCAATCACTGTTTCTCTCACATAGATATTTCTCTCCTTCTCTTCCTCTCTCCCTGCCCCTCACTCTGAAAAAATAAATTAATAAAATAGAAAAATAAAGACCAAACAAACAAACAAACAAAAGAAAAGCAAAAAAAAAAAGGAATACAAAAAATGAGGATAGTATAAGAACCCTCTGGAACAACATCAAGCATAACAACACTCATATCATAAAGGTATCAGGAAAAAAAGAGAGAGGAAGCAAGTAATCGAGAACATATTTGAAGAAATAATGACTCAAGACTTCACTAACATGGTGAATGAACTAGACATGTAAGTCTAATAAGTACAGAGAATCCCAAACAAGATGAACGTAAAGAGGCCCACACAAAGACATATTATAATTAAAATGCCAAAGGTTAAGGACAAAAAGAGAATCTTAAAAACAGCAAGAGAAAGTTACCTGTAAGGGAGCTCCTATAAGACTTCCAGCTGATTTCTCAACAGAAACATTTCAGGCCAGAAGAAACTGACATAAAATATTCAAAACAATGAACAACCAGGACCTACAACCAAGATTACTCTGCCCAGCAAGGCTATCATTTAAAATTGAAGGAGAAATAAAGAACTTCTCAGACAAGAAAAAGCTAAAAGAGTTCATCTCCATCAAACCAGTATTACAAGAAATGTTAAAGGGTCTTCTTTAAAAAGAAGAAAGGGGAAAAAGGTCAAAGTATAAATGACAAAATGGCAATAAACACATAACTATCAACAATTATTTTAAATACAAATGGATTGAATGCTTCAATCAAGAGACATACAAGGACTAAACCAATAACAAAATAAGACCCCTACATTGGCTGTCTATACAAGACTCACTTCAGATAGAAAGACATACAGAGTCTGAAAGTAAAGACTGAAAGTAAAGGAATGAAAAGTATATTTCTTGAGAATGGAAAAAAACAAATAAAAAAAGCTGAGGTAGCTAGCAATACTTACACAAGACAAAACAGACTTTAAACAAAGACTATCTAACAAAAGGCAAAGAAAAACCCAGAAATACTACTTGTGAGTATTTATCTGAAGAAACCTAAAACACTAAATCAAAAAGACATATACATCGATGTGTTCATTGCAGCATTATTTACAATAGCCAAGATATGGAAGCAACATAAGTGTCCATCAATAGATGAATTGATAAACAAGAAGTGATACACATATACAATGAAACATGATTCAGCCATTAAAAAATAACGGAATCTTGCCATATGCAACACCATGGATGGACCTAGAGGGTATTGTGATGAGTGAGATAAGTCAGAGAAAGACATGAGCCAGATGATTTCACTTATATGTGGAATCTAAAAAGTAGAACAAGCAGAACAAAAAACAAGCAGAGCAGAAACAGACTCATAGAGGACATTTTGACAGTTCCCAAATGGGATGAGAGTTGGGGGGAAGGGTGAAAAAAGTGAAGAAATTAGAAAGTGCAAATTGATAGTCATGAAAAGTCCCAAGAATGTAAAGTACAGCATTGAGGAATGTAGTCAGTAACATTGTAATAACTCTGTGTGGTGTCAGATGAGTACTAGATTTATTGGGTTATCACTTAATAAGTTATGTAATGTCTAATCCCTGGGTTGTACACCTGAAACTGATATAATATTCTATGTCAACTGTAATTAAAAATAAATAATTTCAAGTCAAAAAAAATTCAGTGCTTGTCCTCTCCACATGGTCTCTCTATCAGGCGAGCCAGATTTCATACTGGGCTCCCAAAAGTGAGTGTTCTAAGATAGAGGATGTAAGAATTGACAGTCTTGAAGAATATGCCCAGAACTGGCACAACTTTACTTTTGCTGTATTCTATTGGTTATTGTCAGTCATGTGGCCAATTTCCATTTGATTCTTACAAATTCTGATGACTGGATTAAAGACTTTTTTACATATATTTTGTCCATCTTTTCCTCTAATTTTGAACATGTGTTCATTAGAAATTCCTTGTCAGCTAGTTTATGTATCTGGATCACCTGTGAATTTGTGTCTATTGTCTGGGTTTTTTTCTAAGTTTTCAGTCATGTGGCCTTGTTTCTTTCTGTTCCTAGAAAGTTTTGAATGAATGTCAACCAACTGTGTGTAAATAATTGTATAGAATCTAGATGATGTTATCTTCCCTCAGAGAGGATGCTCTCTTTTCACTGTTAAGTTGATCAAATAAGAGCAGATCACCTCTATCAAGTCAGTGCCTAAGCTGAATCAAAGATGGGTTCAATTTTAGTGAAGGCTTTCTACTTTTTTCGTCCTTACTTCTAAGGCATTCCTGTCCAGAACATTCAGCTGATAATCTTGTGTGTTTAATGAACCCCTTACCTATGGCAGATCTTAAAATCTAATTCTTATCTACTCAGCACAGTGAAACTATCCCAATTACTATTTTGATTTTTTTAGTTTCCTTCTTAGTTTTCTTTCTTAGTTTCTTACTCTCCGGATGCAAGAATGGCTCAACAAATGCAAATTAAAAATAAATGTGATACACCACATCAACAGAATGAGATATTAAAATTGTATAATCATCTCAAAAGATTCAGAAAAAGCATTTTGCAAACTTCATGAGAAAAACTCTTTAAAAAACTAGGTATAGAAGTAATTTACCTCAACATAATAATGACCATGTATGACAAGCCCATAGCCGATATCATACTTAATGGTGAAAAACTGAAAGCTTTTCCTCTAAGATAAGTCTAGGGTAAATGGAGTCAGTCTGGCTCCCTCACCCAGATGTCTGGGGAACTAAGATAAGCTGTGTTCTCATAGTGTTAGGACTGGGTCTGATAAATGGAGCCCCTTGAATGTGTTCACATGTGCAGAATCTTGCTTATTATACAATATGTTGGCTGCTCCTTGTCAGCTTTGTACGTATGTAGTATATAAGGGAGTTGAGACTTCCTGCTGTGTTATATACAGTGACAAGCAGGGACACACTGAAGGTACACACAGCTTGCAGTGTGTGTGGATTGCCCACCCTTGAATAAACCTTGAATAAACCTTGAATAAAGGCAGAATCTTGCTGTATTATACAATATGTTGGATGCTTGGGGTTGCCAAGCATCCCCAAGGTTCTACGTATATTCATCTATCTACCCGAATCCAGAGTGGACCTGTCTGGTCTTGAGTGGTCACAACACAATCAGGAACAAGGAAAGAACATGGAAATGAAGAACAAACTGACAGTAACTGGAGGGCAGGGGAGATGGAAATAATGCGGAAAGAAGGGAAGGGGTCATCAAAGAGCATGTATGAAGGACACATGGACAAAGCCAAAGGGGTGGGAGTTGGGGATGGCTGTGGTGGAGGGTAGTGGTGGGGGAAAAATGGAGACATCTGTACTTGAACAACAATAATAAAAATAGAAAAATAAATAAATAATAGGAAACTTCACAGTAAAAAAAAAAAGAAGATAGAATAGCTAGGATTTGGTAATTTTGAATAGGATATATGTTAAGATGATGAAGGAAGACGCAAGGATGATACCCAATTTTCTAATTTGAGCACAAAGTAGAAGATAATAGATACAACATGGATTGAAATGCATTGTTTTCTGAAATGCAGGCATAACCTCCTTTTTCTCCAGATTCCATGATAAAAACTAAGGCCTGGTATACTTCTCCTTGAGTCACATTTCCTCCTTCCTTACCTGAACATCAAAGCTCATAATACTTTGTGTCTGCTCTGGTCCCCACCCTGACTCCTTATTTCCAGTTCTCAGGGAGTGCTCAGACCTGTCCCACTGTTTTGGGGATAGATCCCTATCCATAAGCCCCATTCAATGACTTAGGCTCTGCTCCCCATGGATGGATAGATGTCTCCCAGCTTTCTTGAACTCCTCTATTCCACAGCATCACTTCACTACTTGGCATCCTCTATTCCAAGGACTCCTGTGTTGGGCAAGGTTTCCCTTTCATCAAAAACCTCTTGGTGCTGATCACTTTCCTGAACATGTGCCTGTTCCTGCTTTACATCTCATCTAAGTGGGCTGGTGTAGTTCACATCTCTGTCTATTTGTGTATACTGCAATGCTTTGTTACTGACTCCCAATACTTGGCATGCCAAATTCAGAATGACAGCAGCAATCTGAACCAGTCCAGAAATATTCAGATCACCCATCTCAGACTTCTCTGTCTGTGTGGAGAAGATGCCCTTCTCAAAAAATGTGAATAGATGGGGAGACTGACCTGAAATCTTCAAGTCAGGCAAAGCAGAACTGAGTAACATGGCTCAAGTGACACAATTTAAAGATAGCAGTCACATATTAGGGATATTCTGATCAGAATTTTATCTCTTTATCTCTCCCTGATAATTTTTGGGGAACAACTAATCCAAAATATGTAAACATACTTCATACTTGCCCATTATCCAAACCAGAAATATCAAGGTATTTTAACTCCTTAATTGGACTTGGCTCAGATCCTCCGTAGCCTAACATCAAACCACTTCTTTAAAACTGCCTTTCCTGATACATGAGGCAGCAAATTAGCATGTGTTAGAGACTGCTACTTTCCAACCACTGTTCATTCTCTTTGTTTTCTTTTAGCAATATAAATCTCTGAGATTTAGCAATGAACCTGGCTTCTCAGAATAAAGACTACATTTCCCATCTCCCTTGCAGCTATGTGTAGTCATATGACCAAGTATGTACTGTATTTTGCCATGTGTAATGCACTGCCATGTAAAATGCAAACCCATGTTTTTGGCCCAAACTTTCAGGAAAAACTTCTTTCATTTTAAGTTTTTACTTCATTTATTTATTTATTTATATTTGGAAACAAAACTGAGTGTGGTATTCCAGGGTGACATTTTGCATATCAATATAATTATTACTTTCTAGAATTACACCCTTAATGCACAAGCATACATAAAAGAATTAAAAGCATTTATATAGATACAGAATTAGTACTACCCATGTATAATGAGCATCCTTATTTTTCCCTCAAAAATTTCCTCAAAACAATGCACATTATATCCAGCAAAATACAGCATGTGGAAATGATGCCTGCAAACTCTGAGTTACTTCTTTAAAAGGAAATAGTATACTTAGTGCTTCCCTTTTCTTCTTTACTTCCTAGGAGCTAAAACACAGAGAGAATGGTGATGAACCAGTTTTGACTATGCAAATAAGGAAAATATATTAGGGGATGATAGAACCACAAGATAAAAGAAAACTGGATCTCTGAAAAGTTGTATAGAGCAGAGCAGCCTACCTGTTAACACTTTGGTTTGTTGCATGAGAGAAAGAGAAACTTCTATTTTGTTTGAATCTCAATGACAAAATTTAGCCTATACCCTAATACACAGTGTGCTGTATTCACTCACTTCACCTCACCCACAGGACAGTTTTATGCATGTTTTGACCCATAGACTGTCTTCAGCCAATGCCCATTAAGACCAAACCCAGTAGGAACTACCATTGTAAAGGTAATCCTCTTTACCCTTTCTTTGCTCCTATATCCATTAGGAGTTTCTTTTCTGTGTTCTCAAAAAAAAATTCTGGTTTAACTTTCTCTCAGCACTTAACACAGAGGATCTTTATTATCTGTGGACTTATCTATTTTCCTTACTGGTGAATGAGTTCCTTGACAGACCCTAACTGAATTGTTCATTGGTGTCCCATCTCTTTCAAGAATCAATCTGGATATTACCTCTCTCAAAAAGCCTTCTATGACCCCTTCTCCTCCAAATGGGGTGAGGTACCCCTCCTCTGTACACCTACAGAATCTCAACATCTCTAACTTTTCTCCTACACAACAATAATCACACTACACTTTAATTGTCCCTTCTCACTTTTCTCCTCCACTAGACTGTGAACAACTACAGTATCTCTGAATTCCCAGTATCTTACACTACACCTGCACTTACTAACTTACTTAATGAATGAACATCCTGGCAGTTTACACAGGAAACAGAAAATTACATATTTATATCAAACCCTGTCTTATGAAATAACTAGACTCTTAGAGCATGTTTCTAAGCTATTTGTTTGGAACTATGAGTTAGTTTGAGGTAGTGTGGTTAAGCATAAAGAATCTTGGCCTGATGAAAAAGGACTTGGGTTTTTTGCCACTCACTACTTGAGGATTATGAGCAAGTTCTTTCCTCTATCTGGGCCTCAGTTTTCCCTTCTGTAAAGTGAAGTTGTACACAGGTGATTTCCAGTTCTGTAAGCTCTGAATTTTTATATGTCTTTCAAGGTAGTCATAGCTGTATGTCAATGCCTAAAGTTCTATGTGAAGATTTGCTCTCACATTTCCTCTATTAAAATTCAAAGCATCCAGAAAAAGTTCTATGAAATCTGACATACCTAAATATGAATGTGTTTCTATTGCTACCATTGTTTTTACTAGATGGACTAAGGAGGTAATCTGGGACCCAGAGCCTCCTAGATTGGCCACAGAGTGGAGTCCAGAGAAGGAGGGCATTCCAGGAAAAGGAAGAAGTGTGGCAGAAGCATCCTTACTGTTCAAGCACCATCAGTCTCCATTCTAGTTTCAGAGGGAGGCTTGAGGAAATGCAACCACTAGTGAGGCAAATATTGCCAATATTAGGCCAAACAGCAGGTGTCTGGACATTTCCAGAGGCCACCCTTTGAAGAAGTTGTGAGCAAAGTTCCATCACTCATGACTTTCACCTCCCAGGATTGTCCCCTTCCAATATTCTCACAGTGGGGAACATTCTTAGGCTCCATGCCTGGGGGTTGGCAGGTTTTTTTGAGCTGTTGATTGGGACATTTCTCTGGACAGCATTCAAATTTCCAGGTGTCTGGTTGGAGGCAATCAGAGAAGCCCCGACAGGGCATATTCTGCACCCTGCATGTAGTTTTTGTGTCCATGCTGGAAAGGCTGATAAACTTACTGTGAAGACTGCTGCATTTGCAATTAAGGTTGCTTGTAATCAAAGGGCGATGATCACACCACTTCTCATGTGTTTCCATTAGTATATGTCATCCTAAATGGCCAACTTATGCCTTGAGTGTTAGGTAGTGGAAAGGGTCTCAATTCTGTGAATCTGATAAGATGAACATTGAGAGAACATAGGTGCCATGTTTGTAATTCCAGTCTTTGAGCAGAAAGGATACTGGTGCTTTGTTGTGCCCCAATTACTTCCCTGTACAACATCACCTGCATTAACTTCCTTTACTGGTACCCTTGCTTTTCTTTTTTAAAATATATTTTTATTGAATAAAAATTAGATTAGGAGCATAGTAATTAGATTAGGAACTATCTGATCTAATTATGCCTCATAGTTTCAGCAGCTTCTGAATACACATCTTTATTCATTTTTCCCATTGTTCTATTTTATTTTTATAATTTTAATTTTTTCAATTACAGGTTACATTCAATATTATTTTGTATTAGTTTCAGGTATAAAGCTAAGTGATTAGACAATCATATATTTTACAAGGTGTTCCCCCTGATATTTCCAGGACTCTCCTTGCACCCTCTATAGCTATTACAGTGTTATTGAGTATATTTCCTATGTCATAATTTACATCCCCATGACTATTTGGTAACCATGAATCTGTACTTCTTGATCCCTTCACATTTCTCACCTAGTTTCCCAACAGCCCACCCCTTTGGCAACCATCACTCTCTTCTCTGTATTGATGAGTCTGTTTCTGTTTTGTTTTCAATTTATATTGTTCTTTACAGTCTACCTGTAAGTGAAATCCGATGGAATGTGTCTTTCTCTGACTGACTTATTTCACTTAGCATAATACCCTCGAGGTCCATCTATTCTATAATATTACAAATGGTAGGATTTCATTCTTTTTATGGCTGAATAATATTCCATTGTACCATAGCTTTTGTACCCACTTGTCTTTTGATGGGCATCTGGGTTTCTTCCATAGCTTTGCTGTTATACATAATGCTGCACTGAACGTAGGGGTGCCTATATTCTTTTGAATGAGTGATTTGTGTTTCTTCAGATATATACCCAGAAGTGGAATCAATGGGTCATAAGGCAGTGCAATTTTTATTTTTTTTAGGAAACTCCATACTATTTTTCATAGTGGCGCATTAATCTGATTTCCCACCAGCAAAAGTGCATGAGAATTCCCTTTTCTCCACATCGTTGTGAACATTCATTTTTGTTGCTTTATGAATTATAGCTATCTGACAGGTATGACATGACATCTCATTGAAGTTTTAATTGGCACTTCTTTAGTGATTATATATATTGAGCATTTTTTACATGTGTATGGCCATCTGTATGTCCTCTTTGGAGAATTATCTATTCGGGGGTTTTGCCCATTTTTAATCGGATTCTATGTTTATTTTTGGTGTTGAGTTGTATGAGTTCTTTATGTATTATGGATATGGAAATTAACCATTTATCAGATGTATCCTTGGTAAATATGTTTTCCTATTCATTGTGCTGCCTTTTCATTTATTGACAGTTTCCTTTGATGCTCAAAAAATTTTAGTTTGATATAGTCCCATATATTTATTTTTTTTCTTTTGTTGCACTTGCCTGAGGAGATATAGCAGAAAAAAGTATTACTAAGATAAATGACCAAAATTTTACTGTCTATGTTATCTTCAAGAAGTTTTAATGTTTTGAGTCTTGTATTTAAGTCTTTAATCCATTTTGAGTTTATTCTTGTATATGGCCTAAGAAGGTGGTCTAATTTCATTTTTCTGCATGTATTTGTCCAATTTTCCCAACACCATTTATTGAATAGACTGTCTTTCCCCCACTGTATGTTCTTGCCTCCTTTGTCAAATATTAATTGACCATATAGGTATGAGTTTAGGAGTATTTCTAGGCTCTCTATCCTGTTCCATTGATCTATAGGTCTGTTTTTATGCCATTACAATGTTGTTTTGATTATTATTCACTTGTAGTATAGTTTGATATCAGCTAGTGTAATTCTTCCAACTTTGTTTTTCTTTCTCAGGATCACTGTTGCTATGCAGAGACCTTTGTGGTTCCATATAAATTTTTGAAATATTTGTTTTACTGTAAAATATAACATTGGAATCTTGATAGGAACTGCATTGGATCTATAGATTGCTTTGGATAGTATGGACATTTTAATGATGTTAATTCTTCCTACCCATGAACACGATATGTGCTTCTACTTATTTGTATCTTCTTCAATTTATTTCTTCAGTGTCTTATAATTTTCTGAGTACAGATCTTTTACATCTTTGGTTAGGTTATTCATGGTATTTTATTCTTTTTGAACCAATTGTGAATGGGATTATTTTCTTTTTTGAAAGATTTTATTTATTTATTTTTAGAGAGAAGGGAAGGGAAGGAGAAAGAGTGGGAGAGAAATATCAATGTGTGGTTGCCTCTCACATGCCCCTCTCTGAGGACCTGGCTGACAACCCAAGCATATGCCCTCACTGGGAATTGAACCAGTGATGCTTTGGTTTACAGGCTTGCACTCAATCACTGAGCTGCACCAGCCAGGGTGGGATTATTTTTTTAACTTTTTTTTTCTGTTTGTCCATTAATGGCATATAAAAATGCAACTGATTTTGAGATTAATTTTGTATCCTGCTACAAGGCTGAATTCATTTATCAGACCTAGTAGTTTCTTGGTGGAATCTTTGCATACTTTATGTACAGTATCATGTCATCTGTAAATAAAGACAGTTTTACTTCTTCCCTTCTAATTTGGATGACTTTTATTTCTTCTTCTTGTCTGATTGCTGTGGTTAAGACTTCCAGTATTATGTTGAGTAAGAGAGATGAAAGCAGACATCCTGTCTTTTTCTGGATCTTAAGGGGAGCACTTGTAGTTTTTCCCCATTGAGTATGATGCTGATAGTGGGTTGGCCATATATGGCTTTTATTATGTTTAGGTACATTCCTTCCATTCCCACTTTGCTGAGAATTTTTATCATAAATGGGTGCTAAGTTTATCAAAAGATTTTCCTGCATTTATTGATATGATCATGTGTTTCTTATCCTTCATTTTGTTTATGTAGTGATCACATTTATTGATTTGAGAATGTTATACTAACTTTTCACCTCTGAAATAAATCCCACTTGATCATGGTGTATGATCTTTTTGATGTATTGCTGTATTTGGTTTGATAATATTTTTTGAGGATTTAGCATCTATGTTGGTCAGAGATAAGGCCTATAGTTTTTTTTCTTTGTAGTGTCTTTAACTGGTTTTGGAATTAGTATAATGCTGGCCTCATAAAATGATTTTGGGAGTCTTCCCTCTTCTTGAATTTTATGAAATAGTTTGAGGAAAGATGTTAGTTCTTCTCAGAATGTTTGGTAAAACTTACTTGTGAAGCCATCCAGTCCAGGGCTTTTGTTTGTTGGGAATTTTTTTTATTATTGGTTCAGTTTCATTAGGTGTAATCTGTCTATTCAGATTATCTGATTCTTCTTGATTTATTTTTGGAAGATTGGACACTTCTAGGAATTTATCCATTTCATCCTGGTTGTCCAGTTTGTTGGCATATAATTGTTCAAAATATTTTCTTACAATCATTTGTATTTCTTTGGTGTCAGTTGTTGTTTGTTCCAGAAACAAACCCCTCTTTTGGTTTTGATTTTATTTATTTAGGTGATATTTCTTTATTTCTTGATGAGCTCGGTTAAAAGTTTGTCAGTCTTGTTTATCTACTCAAATAATCAGCTTTTGGATTTATTGATATTCTGTGTTTCTTTTTTTAAATATATTTTATACATTATGCTATTACAGTTGTCCCATTTCCCCTGCTTCATTCCTCTCCACCCTGCATAACCTCTGCCACCCACATTCCTCCCCTTTAGTTCATGTCCATGTGTCATAAGTTCTTTAGCTTCTACATTTCCCATACTATTCTTGCCCTCCCCCTGTCTATTTTCTACCTCCCATCTATGTTACTTATTCTCTGTAACTTTCCCCCCTCTCTTCTCCTCCCACTCCCCTGTTCGTAACTCTCCATGCGATCTCCATTTCTGTGGTTCTGTTCCTGTTCTAGTTGTTTGCTTAGTTTGTTTTTGTTTTAGGTGTGGTTGTTAATAATTGTGAGTTTGCTGTCATTTTTTATACATGTTTTTATCTTCTTTTTCTTAGATAAGTCCCTTTAACATTTCATATAATAAGGACTCAGTGATGATGAACTCCTTGAACTTGACCTTATCTGGGAAGCACTTGATCTGCCCTTCCATGCTAAATTAAAACTTTGCTGGATAGAGCAGTCTTGGATGTAGGTCTTTGCCTTTCATGACTTGGAATACTTCTTTTCAGCCCCTTCTTGCCTGCAAGGCCTCTTTTGAGAAATCAGCTGACAGTCTGATGGGAATTCCTTTGTAGGTGACTGTCACCTTATGTCTTGCTGCTTCTAGAATTTTCTCCTTCATTTTAATCTTGGGTAATGTAATTATCATGTGCCTTGGAGTGTTCTTCCTTGGGTCCACTTTCTTTGGTACTCTCTGAGCTTCTTGGACTTCCTGGAAGTCTATTTCCTTTGCCAGATTGGGGAAGTTGTCCTTTATTATTTGTTCAAATAAGTTTTCTACTTGTTGCTCTTCCTCATCCCCTTCTGGTACCCCTATAATTTGGATGTTGGAATGTTTAAAGACGTCCTGGAGGTTCCTAAGCCTCTCCACATTTTTCTGACTTTTTGTTTATTCATTCTTTTCTGTTTGGTTGTTTATTTCTTCCTTCTGGTCCACTCCCTTGATTTGAGTCTCAGTTTCCCTCCCATCACTATTGGTTCCCTGTGCATTCTCCTTCATTTCACTTAGCATAGCCTTCATTATTTCATCTAATTTGGACCAAATTCAACCAATTCTGTGAGCATCCTGATCAGCAGTGCTTTGAACTGTGCATCTGACAGGTTGGCTATCTGTTTGTTGCTTAATTGTATTTGCTGTGGAGCTTTGATCTGTTCTTCCATTTAGGCCATTTTTTTTTTGTCTTGTCATACCTGTTACATATAAGGAGCGGAGTCTTAGGTGTTCACCAGGGCAGGGCAACCCAGTGGCTGGGTTGTGAAGCTATATGTGGGGGCAGGGTCAGAGA
>PVKM010016940.1:0-26328 GCA_004027735.1 Carollia perspicillata
TGAGAAAGGCAAACAATGGCTTAGTGTCATAATAAGAAGTTGTCATTACAGTCCCCTATAACTTTCTCTGAGTTTGGCTAGAGGTCTGTGGGCCGTACCATGAAAACCACTGGTCCAGTATAACCACATTACATGAACTTCTTTGATAATAAACCCAGAGAAGATGTTTGCACTCTGACCAAATGATGAGGAGCTTGCACTATTTGCAGAAAGGAGACAGTGTAACAGACCAGATATTTATAGTCAAATAAACCTAGGCTTCAATTCTCATCATGTGACTTAGTAGTTCTACAACTTTAGGCAAATGATTACATTCTGTGTGTTGTTTTTTTCCTCGTCACTAAAATTTTTTCAGGATAGTGTAAGACTAAAATGAGACTATACACTAATGCACTCTCACACACACAATACCTGGCATACAGAAAATGCTTGAAAAATAAGAGTTTCTATTATTGTTGTTGTTTCCAACAAGACATATGATTAATGACATTGCATAATTTTTTCATTCTTCTACCCCACATTTAGTAAGATCAATTACAGATGAGTGCAACTTTCAGTAAAAGAGCCAGTTTTAACATACGGGCCATGACAGGTGATTCATTCTAAAGATAATAGCACTGGAGAATTAATGCAGTTAGGGTTATAGTATTCAGCTGTTTTGAAAATAAGACTATGATTGCATTCCATCACTGTATATTCTTTTTTGTGCATTATTTCAATAGCTGACTTTTGTGTGTGAGTAATTGTGATCCAAATCGGAATAAAATGCCACAGGAATTGGTTGAGCTAATTAGCATGTCTGACACCACAAAAGAATAATAAAGGAAATGGGCACTTGTTTCCTATTTTAGGAAAGTTCTTCACATTTAAAATGATTCAACTGTTGTAAGAATTCAAGGAAAATCGAATTTTTATCTTTGTTCTATATAAGATTTAAAGTGTGAAAATGAGAATAGCACAGACATATCAAGATTGGGCTTCCCTTTTTTTAGACCCATTTCAGTTGCTATTAGCATTAAAAGATTATATGAGAAGATAAAGGACGTTTGAAGGGATAGTGAAAAGGCCATAACTTGGGACTCAGTCTGGATCCATGTTCTAGTTCTGTTCCTTGATCTGTGTATAACTTTGGATACTTCGTTAGCTCCCCTGAACCCTGATTTCCTTGACTGCAAGCAAAATATAAAATAATTACCTTTTGGTGATTCTGAAGAATTAGATGAGATAAACTATTTAAAGTGAATAGCATCTCCACATGGAATAAGTGTTCACTAAACAGTAATTTCTTTTCTGCTTGTCATTGTAAAAATATTAAGGTTAGAGGGCTTCCTTTCCTAATGTGCAACCTAAACTGTCCCTGGTCACACACCCTCTCACAAAGTAGGTTATGGAACAGAAGGTTTCAACTCCATTTCAGTAAGAATAAAGATCTTAGCAAAAGGTAAGAAAAGTAGCTGTTTTCTTTTCTATAGACTTATAGAAATATAGAACTAAACTGTTATTAGGGTTTTTAATTAAAAATTAACGCCGTGAGCCTTATCTTTGAACATTGTTGGTGTCAATCAAAACAGCAAGATGATACCACCAAATGTACTGTCACCGCCTGTCCCGCTCCCCCAGAGTGCTCCTCCTTGCTCTTGGCTCCCATAGGCTAGTTTCCATCACCTTTCTTATGTGTCACGTGATTTACTAAAATGTTTTTTGTTCACTCTTCCCTGCTAGAATGTAACTAAGGAAAGAGGTGTTGTTTGGAAGCGCCTGAGTGTTTTGAATGAAATAGGTAGAAAAAATGTGTGGAACAGGATTATTGCTTCAAGCCACTTCAGACTGCTGTAACAAAGTAGCACAAACTGAGTGATTTATTTAAAAACAGATGGACTTTTTATGGTCCGGAGGCTGGAAGCTTCATATGGGGTTGGGGGAGAATGGTCCGGTTGTTGCTGAGGGCTCTCCTCCCAGGTTGCAGGTGCCTGTTTTTTCTTTACATTATCAATGGCTACTAACGAAGAGAACTCTTTGGGATCTCTTTCATAAAGGCACTTAATCCCATTTACGAAGGCTCTACCTCATTTTGTAATTGCTCCCTGAAACTCTCATCTCCTAGTACCATTGAAGTGTGGGTTCGGATTTCAACAAATAAGTCTGGGAGAGGGGGGCACAGACATTCAGTCCGAAACAATGTCTGCTTCATTTTAAATTAACAAAGTGTTTGTTCACTATTATAAGAAAAAATAGTATAAAATATTATTTCAAAAATAATAAATATATTTCCCAACCATGATAATAAGAGCTAAAATGTATTGCATCTTACTGAATTTATACTGATAAATATTACTAAACGAATATTCTGTGCTAGGCAATATGCTTAACAGATATTGAATCATCGGATATAGAGGATACATGAAGGTTATCAGAGTAAATCTATGATGTAAAATCTTGTAAACTTTTATTTTTTTGTATTTCCTTTAGAATAAGAGAAATCTAATTTTATTCCCACTTCTCCGTGGCCGTCTTGGTGGAGACTGGGGGCATGCCACACTTTGGAGAGACTTCCTGTCTTGATCACGAAACTTTCCACAGCTACATCACATTTGAAAAAAATCCCCTTGTTACTTGAGATCACTTATATAGGTGAGCATCCATTTGGGAACAAGATCGAGTTGGGGAGTATTGAAGCTAAACTAATCTGGCAGACTGATACCACTATGTGTATAAATTCACTTTATAGCCGGGACTTACCCTGCCACTGCCTGCAAGATCTCTCCACCACCATCAGGGGGACGTCACAGTCCTTGAGCTGCCTCTCCTGGATCCACCAGGGTGGGGAGCATTTCAACAACGTGCTGAAAGGCTGTTGGCCTCATTTGTTTTACTCATTCATTCTGCAAATAATTATTGAACATTTATTTAACACATGCACTCTCTGGAAATGAAGGGAACGATAACAACATTCTGAATTTTAGGAACTTAAGTTCTAATAGGTAGACAGCCCTATAACAATAACACTGACGAAGGATAATTGCTCTAATAGGTTATACACAAGGGCAGAAACTTCAAACTTTATTGGAGAAGTAAGTATGATTTTCAGATGTCTTTTCAGAAAAGAGATTCAAGTGACAATAGTTAGATTTCCAAATACTAGTGAGGAGACAGCATTTCATAAAGAGGAGACTATGTAATTAGGTATTTAAATATATATATATATATATACATACATATACATATACATATATATATATGCACACACACACACACTCTGAAAGCACGTAGGTGGTTCAATTTTGTACTGTGGGAGATCAACCCACACACCAAGGTAAGGGTCAGACTATGAACATTATGCGACATAAAAAGGTAAATGAGATTAGAAGGCTTTCGACAGACTGCCTTGCTTCCTGGATAATTCCCAAATACAAGAAAACCTGACAAGAGTATATAATTAAAGTCACTCATTTATAATAATAATTTTTTAAAGTGTTGTGTAAGAGTTCAGTCATTTTAAGCCAGGTTTAGATTGAGTTAATTTATTTGGGGAAATGAAGCTCTGCTAATGCTAATTAGGCTTAGCCCTCAGGCCTATGGCAAGTTGTCAGTAAGGATTTCGGTGTGGAAGGCAAGGGACTCCTTGTTGTACTCGTCCATGGGAAATCTTGCCTTAATTGCTGATTTGCAGAAAAGCACCAAAAGCTTCTACCCGTCTTTGATGAACAATGAACAAAACTGTAGCTGAGATACAGCGAGCGAAATTTATAACATGCTAGCATACAACTCCAGGTGTTTTTCTATGAACAGAAATATCAAAATATTCTTAAACCACAGAGAAAAAGAGAGACCGTCTGCTTAAACATGGATACTCACTTTATGCTTTGCATCTTTAATGGTGGTGTATAAAATTCCGAGATAAAAACTTGTCCACAAAACTGTGGAGGTGTCGGAAAGTACTTTCCCTTTTTGTACTCCGGCCCTCTGTTTCAGCCAGGTGTTCTTAATTATCTCCAGCTGTACACTTCAGTCAGGTTATTCCTGGATTGAACCATTCGCCTTCCCAAGAAGCAAATGATCTATAAAAATCCTTGGCCGTAGTCACAAGTGTTTTATTCTCATTAACACCTTCCACATACTGCTACAATTCTTGAAGATGATTTGATTCTTGTGTGTTCACATATATTTTGACTACTTTCTTAGGTTTCTTCCAGGTTTGTGTCTATCAGGCTTTGGTTCAGTACTTTGAGTTTAGTTAGTATTCTACTTTGAGTAGCTCATTCTCTCCTAACCAAACTTTTTTTTATAACTGTTGCCTTATTTTTTCCAACTGGGAGAGTACTTTCTGAGGTCAAAGGATTTCCTGATGGCCTTAATGTACTATTCATTGCAAGACCAGAATGACAAGCTTCTTCATGGTTGTTTGTTTCCACCTGTAGGGGAGATGGAGTCAGTCGGCCTCCCTCACCAGGCAGGATAAGCAGTATTCCCACAGCCTTGAGAATAGAGCCACATGAACGGAATCATGCTTTGTTATATATCTTGGCCTGTGCCGGCTCTGTGTGCCTTTAATATATAAGAGAATTAGGGTTTCCCACTGCGAGATACTCAGCTTGCAGTATGGGTGGATCACCCCACCCTTAAATAACGACATTCCTGCGGCTCCAGGAATTTTCTTCCATCTGCCCAAATCACGAGTGAACCTGCCCAGCCTTGAAAGCCTGCAAGACCATTGGTGCTGTAGGCAGGATTTGTTGCAGTATGGTTTGAACATGGAGGAGCCTTTGGGAACCCCAGAGGTGAGCCTGGAAGGGTGGCCAGTCACCGGAAGTGGTATCTGGTGGTAAGTCTCCTGGCAGTGTAGGCCCTACCCCAGAATTGGCCCCATATTAGTGGCATGTCAGACATGGTAGAGAAGGCCCTGTGGGTGATCAGGGAGACCCTAGAAAAGCCAAGTGCCCGGGCAGCCATGGGGGCCATGGGCTGGGTGTTTCTTTCAGCTTTGCAAGCTGAGGTAGAGACTGTGCTTTGTGACGCAGCAAAGTTACATGGACTCCAAGGAAGAAAGGAAGCCCTGGAGGCCCGGATCTGCACCCTGGAAGGAGACCTCTGAACAGTGAAACAGCGACAATCCCCCTCCCTGGTTGTAGCGGATGAGTCGGAGGAGGGAGGTAGAGAGGAACTGAGTTCCCTGAGGGCCTGCCCAGTGGAGTTACAGAAAATAAAGTTCCAGCAGGCCCTGGCACCTGGGGGAGATCCAGCTGGCCCTGTCCAAATGATTGAACACAAAACCTATCATCCTGATAGACAAGCTGAACTAGTCAATCTTGTGAATCAGTTTCGCCAGTTTACCCAGGGAACCCTTAGCAGTGTGGCTCTTACGCCTTTGGGCATAGGGGTGGATAGCATCATGTGTACTGATAATGAGATGGAAAAGTTACCTTCCATCACAACTCACCGCTCTCTGTCCTAATGGCTGCAGAATAGCTGGCGGCACAGTTGGGGGCAGGGCTCACATTCACTGTGGGAGTGGTTCATGGCAGCTATTCATACAGTCTGGGCTGATGTGGGGGATGTGCCAGACACTGTGAGCAAATGGCAGCCCTTTGCAGACTTTGTGCAAATCCTGCGGGAGTTGGGCATGCACCAGGCTGTGATCAATCCCAACACCCTGGGCCCTGATGATGAATGCTTTACACAGGGATGTGGGATCTTGTATTGCAACATGCCCATGCTGCCTCTTTCGGACCCCTCACGGCAATCTTGGCCCCATTTTTCAGCAGTCACATGAATGACGTCACTGCAATAGTGGCAAGTTTGGGGGAGGTGGAGACTCACAGGCAGCAAAAAGGAGTGTGACCGGTGTCCCACACTAGCTTCCTCTGTCTTGCAGTCAAGCAGCACCCCCGTGGGGGTGACCAGGACGCAGATGTGGTCAGACCTTTCAGGGGCTGGAGTAGGTTGAACTAAGAGTGACAGGAAGCCCAATGCTTACTTATTAGAACTTCGGAAACAGCTGCAGGATGACCAATGCTTCCTGTGGCCCCAGAAGAAGAAGGTGGTGAGGAGGAAGTCTGAGGATGTGACCCAAGAGGCCCGTCCAGTCTGGCTGGAAGACAACCCGGCTGCGCCAACCTCCCGAGAAGAAGGAGGAGACCTCCTTTGGACATTTGAATGGGGGGAAGGCAGAGAGACCCACCTACAAGGGACAGGTAGGGACCAGAGGCTGCACATTGAATTAGCTATCCACTGGTCCCCTAAAAATGTCCAGTGGCTCCTGGCTTTAGTGGACACAGGGGCTGAGTGTACCCTCCTGTATGGAAACCCTGAGAAGTCTCCAGGGCGTGAGGCCTCTATTGATGGTTATGGGGGACATAGTGTAAAGGTGAAGGCTGTGCAGCTCTCTCTGGGTATTAGGCATTCGCCCCACTGTGAGCACACTGTTTATGTGTCCCCATTCCTGGGTATATCCTGGGTTTTGATGTGCTGCAAGGACTGCGGCTACGCACCACTGCAGGAGGGTTCTGTCTGCAGGTCAGAGTGGTAAAAGCTATTCTGTGGAGACATGTTGAGCATCGCCCTCTACAGCTGCCACCTCCATGATGGGTAATGGTGGTGAAGAAATATCAGTTGCCCAGGGAACATGAGGAAGTTACAGCAACCATAGGAGAGTTGGAAAAGGTGGGGATAATCGGGGCCACTCACAGTGCCTTTAACTCTCCTGTGTGGTCAGTGAGAAAGCCTATGGCACATGGAGAATGATGGTAGATTACTGGAAACTCAATAAGGTCGTTTCCCCAATACATGCAGTGGTCCCTGCTGTGGTAGACTTGATAGACTGGCTAACTAATGAGCTGGGAACTTATCACTTTGCAGCTGATCTAGCAAATATCTTTTTCTCCATTGATATTGCTCTGGAGAGTCAAGATCAGTTTGCCCTCACATAGGAAGGCCAACAATGGACCTTTATAGTGCTCCCTCAAGGGTACTTGCACAGCCCCACCATCTGTCATGGGCTTGTGGCAGAGGACATAGCTAAGTGGCCACGGCCTCCAGAGGCATGTCTGTTCCATTACATTGATGACATCTTGCTAACCAGTGATTCTCTTACAGAGTTAGAGAAGGCAGTGCCACAGCTGCCGTCACACCTGAAATCATGTGGCTGGGCAGTCAACGAGGCTGAGCTGCGAGGGCCTAGATTGTCTGTCACATTCTTGAGGGTTGTCTGGTTGGGTAAGACAAAAGTCACCCCTGATGCGGTGATAGAGGAAATTCAGGTGTATCCTACACCTACTACTGTGAAATAGCTCCAGGCATTTTGGGCCTGCTGGGGTACTGGAGAGTGCTCGTGCCCCGCCTCACTCAAGTCGTTCGCCCCTATATGCTTTGGCGAAGAAGGGAGTGAACTGGGATAGACTCCGACCTGGGAACAAGTGTTCCAAGGAGCAAAGCTCATCATTAAACGTGCTTAAGCCCTGCATGCTCTGGATCCTGCTAAACCCTGTGAGCTACATGTACATGTGACACAGGAAAGCTTTGGGCAGGGTCTGTGGCAGCAATCAGAATGGCTACATCAACCCTTGGGTTTCTGCTCCCAACTATGGAAGGGAGCAGAGGTACGGTACTCCCTGATTGAAAAGCAACTGGCTGCAGTGTATGTTGCCCTGTTGGCCATGGAGGCTATAACAGGAGCTGCTCCAATGACAGATAGGACCACATATCCCATTGCAGGGTGGGTCCAGCACTGGACGGCCAAGCCTCACAGTGGGATGGATCAGACATCAATGCTGGCTAAGTGGGGGGCTTATTTGCAACAAAGGAGTACTCTGTTGACTTAGCCCCCACTGGGCTGAGTTACAGAAAATGTTAGGCCCTGTTACACATGTAGATGAAAAATCTACTGCTACTGCCCCTGTAGAAGAAATGGAAGCTAGCCCCTTCCATGAAGGGTGAGCACCTACTCCCTCAGATGCATGGTACCCTGATGGGTCCAGCAGGGGTCAGACTTCCACGTGGACTGTTTTGGCAATTCAACTGGAACAGACACAATCTGGTTTGATGGTGGCATAGGTTAGAGTAGCCAGTGGGCAGAACTGTGAGCCCTGTGGCTTGTGGTTGCCAGTGAAGCCCCACCCCTGAATATTTGCACAGATAGCTGGGCAGTGTACAGGGCTAACACTGTGGAACTCTACATGGCATGCAAATTAATGGATGGTTATGCATAGGCCACTATGGGGATAGGCCTTGTGGCAAGACCTCTGGGAATTAGGCCACCAGAAGCAAATCACTGCATATCAAGTGACCTGGAATGCACCCCTTCTTTCTCCTGGGAATGATGAAGCTGATACTCTAGCCAACGTGTGCTTGCTGGAAATGGTACCTACCAGTCTGTCAGGAACAGAAATTGCCCAGTGGCTACACCATCACCTCTTACTTGCTGGACAGAACACCATGTGGCATACTATAAAAAAACTGAGGGTTACCTATCACCTTAGCAGAGGTACAGGATGCTTGTGATCTGCTTGCAAGAGCATCCCTGAAGACCTTTGGGAACTTCTAAACAAGTGGTGCAGGGACAAGAACCGCTGATTTGGTGGCAGGTTGATGTAATCAGACCCCTATCTAGTTCAGAGGGGTATAAGTATGCAATTGCATACGTGGTGGACATGGCTATTGGACTTTTAGCTGCTTACTCTGCATAGCATCCAGATCAGAAAGCAGTAATTGCTGTGCTGGAGCATTTATGTGCTGCTTATGAGTGACCCTTGATCACTGAAAGTGCTCAGGGGACGCATTTTACTGTGGTCTTGGTGCAACAGTTGGCCCAAGACCTGCTGATTGGCTGGAAGTTCCATGTGGTTTATCACCCCCAAGCTGTCAAGGATGATTAAACAATACACTGGTATCTTAAAGCAGGGCCTGGGAGCCATGGCTGCCACCCTATGTTGGGGGGCTGGACAAAACACTTATGGACTGTCCTCTGGACACTAAATGAGAAGAGTAGGAGGGGAAGCCCTTCTCCAGTGGAAGCCCTGCTCCATTGGACTGCAGCTCCAATTCAGTTGCAGGTATAGACTAAGGATGCTTTGCTGAAACCAGGCATAGGGAAACGGAAATATTCTCTTGCCTGCACCTGAGGGCCTGGAGAAAGGACTAATAGCCAGTTGGATGTGGCCTGCGGTAATAAAAGCCCCCCACATGCACTGAGTGGCTCTTATTGCCCCCTTAGAGAGAAGGGGTGGATAGAAACTTGTAAATAGTACCCTACGTGATTGGGACATGGCCCCCAATCTTAAAGGTGACATACCCAGTGCCAGCAGATGAGAAAATGCTTGTCTATGGCACCTTTGTGATTTCCCAATGGCCCATTATGAGCTTTCCACTGTTGTTGCAAGTAGATGCTAAACCCCCAGTTGAGGCACGAAAGGTATGGTATTCGAGTTCAGGAAGGCCCCTTCTGCCAGCCACTGCCTTATCAGCTGACCGGAAGCTGGCTTGTATATTGCCTGAGGGTCATGACTTGCCTTTACAGGTACCTATAACTGCTCTGTCTTTTTACCCCTGGGGTGCAAAGTAACACCTTAGTGGACTGGGTTCATACCTATGCCTCCATGGCTAATCAATCGGTGTGCTAGGTCTGCACTGAAACCACCTGAGCATGTCTTCTGGCCTTCCATGGTGCATCTCTCTTGCTTCTGTCTTAAACTGAACTTGGCTTCAGAACCAGTGGAACAGTGAATATCCCTTGAGGAATGTGACCTGGACTGACATCTATGCTGGGGCAAAGCAGCGGTATGACCAACCCTGGCCTTGAAGCAGCTACTCCATGTGGGATGGCTCAGGGTGGCTCACAGCTGAGGCCGTGGGGCTGGATGGACCAGCTCCCCTTTGTATTGAGAAACTTGAAGGACCAGCCCAGGCAGGCTGGACTCTCACAGGTCTGTGTTAGACTCAGACTCTGAAGCATTCCTGGGAGGTGCAGAATGATGGATGGGCTGCAGTTCTCACTAGGCCCTGTGGATATGTAGCTCACATGGGTGGCCTTACCTGTTCGGAAACTGGACCAGCCATTGTACCTGGGGATGGCCCTATTTACTGCTTGAGTTCAGAAAACTCTGGCAATCCAGCCAACCAATAGGGAGGCATTCAAGGCACGACACCGGGTAAAGCATACTCCCTGGTGGTATTACCCATTAGCCATTTTTCCTCCTCTCTTGGAAAGCCAAAGCAGTTAGCTCAGTCTTGGTGAGTCTATACCAAGACTGAGCTAACTGCTTTGGCTTTGCACACTGTCTGTGTGTTGAATGTAACATGTGATTCATTAAGCCCTTAAATGAGGAAGTATATCAATTAAGAAAAGTAGCCTTGTAAAATCGTAAGAATTTGAATATGCTGACTACATCGCAAGGTCGGAGTGTGCCCTAGTAGGGGCTGAATGCTATGTAAATATTCCTGATGTCTACCACAGTGTTAGTAAAGCTCTATGGGCATTAGCCTCTGAGACCTGTGCCATTGAATGCCTGCCAGGTGATCCCCTGCAGGAACGATCGGCATCCCCAACCACTGAATGGCTGTGGGTATTTGGGTCTGCTGTCTTGGGAAGCAGCGCTTATGTTTTGGCGGCTTGTTGCTGTAGCCTATACTGCTGTTGTGGTATATGGGTGCAGGGCTCTGCCCTCCTTGCCAAGGGACGCTCATGGAAGACATTCTCGCATAGATTGAGTGGTGAGGAACTCTGAAGGGGTGGATTATAGGGAAAACAGAGTCTGCCAGGCTCCCTCACCAGGCCCGATAAGCAGTATTCCCATAGCCTTGAAAATGGGCGTGCATGTGTAGAATCACACTTTGTTATATAATTATCTTGTCACCCCGCCAGCTTTGTGTGGGTTTAGTATATAAGGGAGTTGGGACTTCCCATGGCATGACACGCAGCTTGCAGCATGACTGGATCGCCCCACCCGTGAATAAAGGCATATCAGGCACCCCACGGCTCTGCACATTTTCTTCCATCTGCCCAAATCCTGAGTGAACCCGCCCAGCCCGGAAAGGCTGCAAGACACCACCTAAGTGCAGTTTTGAAGAGAAGCAAGTTTGGACTTGTATTTAAATCAATTTAATCAAAGATGATTAAATAAGTCGCTTGAAATACTTAGGAGAATTGTTTACAAGTTGGAATTTGCGGAGGACTTCCCTGAGCATTTTGCATCTTATTCATGTAGAAGCAACCAGACTGAAGGATGTATTTCCAGTGGGCTACCTCACTCTCATGTCTGCCACCATAGACCTCTTCTCCCTCTCAGCATGGTGTCTCATTTTCTAGGGTCTCTCAAAGCAGCTTGGCTTCTTCCCATACCATGAAGGTCTAAGGGTGGTCTGTCTTCATACCTGACAGCTAGCTTCCCCATAAGGAGCATTCCAAATGATCTAGGCATAGGCTGAAAAGTTCTTATAAACTAGCTTTGAAAATGCCAAAGTTTCCCTTCCAATACTTTCTATTGATCAATAAGACAAGCCCAGATTTAAGGGAAAGAAGAGATAGATTTCAACTCCAGTGGAGAAATGATATACACATACTCAGAGGTAATATGTGGTCTCAAGGTCATAAAATAAATACATTGCTTAAAGAAAAGCTGTAAAACTGCTTTGTCAAGAACCTTTATTACTAGAAAATTAGAAAAAATAATAAAGGGAGTTGGCAGAGCTGTTTCTCTTGTCATTCCCTTATCCATTTTACAGGTATAAAAACTTCTGGATTCTTGGGATCTGGTTTCACATGTAAGGTGCTTAGTAATAACTATTCTGCCCTGACAACAAATAAAAAGCTGAACAAAGTGAAAAATCAATAACTCTTCTTGGCTCCTTAAGGGAAGGGGGGACACAAGGAAATCGATGATCCCCAAGATTAGAGACAAGGAATCACAGCCTACCAAAACAGAGACTCACCGCCATAAACTGCTATGGGAACTGGTGCTGAGGTAGGAAAACCCGAACTGTGATTGGTGAAAACTGGAGATCGAAGTGGGCAACTTTCAGAGTTAAAAACTCCAGGGGCCTTCAATCATGGGGGGACCCCAACAATACTAGGAGATTTAGCTCGATGAGCTCTGCGAGGTTCCCAAAGTGAAGATCAGAGAAATATCTCCTTGGGCTTTGGACGCAGGGAGGGAAAGTGAACCATTCTGAAATTCTTCCCAGCACCCTGCTCTTCTTAACGGGGTCTGCCCTCTAGAGAAACCGGTTAACCAGAGCACACCTGTGGGTGTCAGCAGAGGCTGATTGAGCTTTGGGAAGAGAAGTACCCAACTCCAAATTTCTCTAGACATCTTGTTCCACCTAAGAGGCGAGAAAATAACTGAAAAGCACTTGCGAAGTTCAAAGTTGAGAGGTAGAAGCTCACTAAAAGACTGAGACCTAATCGTAAGTGGATAAAATGCCTAGCCTCTCCCAACTCACAGAGCATTACTACAGGCTCATTTACAGAGTTTTCTTTTACCCAGTATATTATGTCCAGATCTAAAAAAAAAATCACATTTCATAACAAAAAAAATTTTTTTGAAGAGATACCCAGGGATATTAGAATTTTCAGACTGGGAATTTAAAACTATCACTAATATATTTTTTTCCATTAGGGCTCTAATGGATAGAATAGACAACATACAAAACTGGGCAATTTAAGCAGAGAGATAAAAGCTTAAGAATTAAAAAGAAGTGCTAGAAAGAAACATAGTAACAAAAACAAAGAATGTTTTTGATGGGCTTACTAGTAGAATGGTGTTGGCTGAGGAAATAATTTTTGAGATTGATGATATAACAATATAAATTTTAAAAACTGAAAAGGAAAGAGAACAAAGATTGAAAAAAGAAAAAAAGAATGGAATTTCCAAGGACTGTGAGACAACTATAGAAGGTGTAATGTATGTGTAATGGGAATGCCAGGAGAAAAAAGGCAGACACAAGAGAAAGATTTGGAAGAATAATGACTGAAAATTTACCCAAAATAATGTCATGCACAGATCCATAAAGCTGAGACAGCAAGCCAGGTAAATGTTGAAACACTACATTGAGGCATATCATTTTCAAACTACAGAAAATCAAAGCTAAAGAAAAAAATCCTGAAATAAGCCAGAGGAAAGAAAATGTCTAACCTCTAGAAGAACAAAGGTAAGAATTATGTTCTGCTTCTGAGAAATCCTGCAAAAAAAAAAACTTGGAAATATTTATAATATTGGAAAAAAAAAAAAAACACCCAACCCAAAATTCTTTACCTTGTAAAATTATCCTTCAACATGAAAGAGAAATAAAGGCTTTCTTAGATGAATAGAAATTGAGAAAATTTATTGCCTATAGATCTGCTTTGTAAGAAATGTTTTAAAAACATTCTTTAGAGAGAAAGAAAATGACATGTCAGAAACTGACATCTATACAAAAACAGGAAGAGCATCAAAAAGGGAATAACTGAGAGTAAAACTAAGAAATATTTATTTTTCTTATTCTTAAGTTATTTAACACATAATTATTTGTTCAACATAATAATAGCAACAGTGCATTGGATTATGTATGCTTATATATTAAAATTCCAGAAATTCTTGAGGCAAAATAGTTCCTGCGTTGTGAAGAAAGGAAAAAGTAAATACAAATTGGAGTAACAGATGAATCAATATTCTTGAGTATGAAATATTTCATGTTAATAACAGCATTTTTTTAAATCTAAAAGATTCAGAAAAGCCAACATAATATTGAAAAAAGAACAAGGTTGGAATAGTTACACTAGCTTACTTAAGACTTACGATAAAGCTACAAGAATCAAGAAAGTGTAGCACTGGTGGAAGAATAGACAAATAGATCAATGGAACAGAACAGAGTGATCAGAAATAATGCAACACAAATATAGTCAATTGGTCTTTGAAAAAGGAACAAAAACAATTTAATGAATAAAGAATGGTCTTTTCAACAAATGGTTCTACAACAACTAGACAGACATGTGCAAAACAATAAACACAGGCAGGTACCTTATACCATTCACAAAAATAGCTCAAAGTAGATAACAGACTTAAATTTAAAACTCAAAACCATAACACTCCTAGAAAACTCATAGACAAAAAAATCTAGGTGACCTTGGGCTTGAGGATATTTCAGGTATTATATCAAAAGCATAAGCATGAATAAACTGGATAATTCAAAGTTATATAACTAAAATTTAAAAAGTTTGTTCTATGAAAGACAATGTTAAAAAGAATGAAAGGATTGGTCATGAACCTGGAGAAAATCTTTGCAAAACCCACAGAATGTACAATGCAAAGACTAAACTCAAGCATACATTATGGACTTTCATTAATAAGAATGTATCGATATTGTCATCAATTGCAAAAATGAGATATACTAATAGCAGATATTAATAACAGGAAAATTGTGTTAGGGTAAATCAAGGGTTATATGGGAACTCTCTGTACATTCTACTCAATTTTTCAGTAAACCTCTAAGTGCTCTAAAATGTGTAATCAATTTTTTTATTGAGAAAATATCTCTAACACTCAGGTAATTAGAAAATTACTCAAGTTATATCAAGTTATGCAATGTTCTTCTAAATAACCCATTGAAGAATGAAATTAATCTAGAAAAGTGAAAATATTTTAAATGAAATAAAAATTAATATATCATAACTTTAGTAAGGATAAAACAGTGAAATAAATAACCATATATAATAATATTAAAAAGAATAAAAACAAAAAATCAATTACCTAAATTTCCATATGAAGAATCTGATAAAAAGTTCAAAATTAAAGAAAATGACAAGGTGATAAAAAAGTATTAGAAACTAGCAAAATAAATTTTATATCCACATTAAAACATTAAATTATTTCTTAAGAATGTGTTTATTGTTTTAGAATTTAAAACATATGTCTGTATCAAGTTTGTAAACAAGTCTGTATTACAGCTGTCCTGATTTTTCCCCCTTAATCCTGCTATACCCGGCACCCCCTACTCCCTCAGGCACTCCCCACACCATTGTTCATGTCCTTGGGTCATGCGTGTAAGTTCTTTGGCTATTCCATTTCCTATACTGTCCTTCACATCCCCATGGCTATTCTGTAACTACTGATTTGTACTTCTTAATCCCCTGGCCTCTTCATCCATTCTCCCTCTGTCCCCTCTCATCTGACAGCCTTCCAGTAAAAGAGAAACTTCTTTTCTCTTGCTTTTAACAGTCTGTCTTTATCTTTAACCTTTGGCCATTTAATTATGATGTGTCTTGGAGTGGGCATCTTTGCATCCATTATAATTGGTACTCTTCACACTTCCTGGACTTGCATGTGTATTTCCTTCACCAAATTAGGCAAGTTTTCTTTCGCTATTTTTTTAAATAGATTTCCAATTTCTTGCTCTTTCTGTTTTCCTTCTGGTACCCCTATGACACGAATGTTGAACCTTTTAAAGTTGTCCCAGAGGCTGTTTATACTATCTTCATTTTTTGGATTCTTTTTTCTTCCTGTTGTTTTGTGAGGTTGTTTTTTGCTTCCTTATGTTTCAAATCATTTATTTATTTGATTCTCTACTTCATCCATTCTATTGTTGTTTCCCGGTAAATTGTTCTTTATTTCAACTAGTGTATCCTTCATTTATGATTAGGTGTTTTTTATGCTGCTGAGGTCCTCACTAAGTTCCTTAAGCATCCTTGTAAACAGTGTTTTGAACTCTGCCTCTGATAGATTGCTTATGTCCATTTCGTTTAGCTCTTTTTCTGGAGTTTTTATCTGTTATTTCATTTGGGCCATGTTTCTTTGTATCCTTGTTTTGGCAGCCTCCCTGTGTTTGTTTCTATGCATTAGGTAGAGCTGTTTTGAGTCCATGTCTTAGTAGAGTGGCCTAATGTAGCAGGTGTCTTGTAGGGTCCAGGGGCACAGCCTCTCCTATCACCCTAGCTGGGTACTCAAGGTGCACCTGTTGTGTGGGCTGAGTACAACCTCCTCTTGTAGTTGAGCCTTGGCTGCTGTTGGCAGGTCAATGGGAGGGATTTACCCAGGCCAGCCAGCTGCAAGGACTGGCTGTGACCACTGACCCCCAACCTCTGCCCTCTGGAGGATCAGCTGTGCAGGGGCAGGGTGCTGTTTCTCTGATGTGGTCTGTAGCTATCCACTGGGTATGTTGGCCCTGGTGTTTTCTGGGTGGTGCAAACAAAGGTCAGCTACCACCTGTTTTGCTTGGGGTACCCTGCCTGAGCTATAAAGCAAGCTGAGATGATTGCTACTTGTGCTGGGCTTGGAGGTTCCCAGGTGAAGCCAAGCTGTGACTCTAATCTGTCTGCTCACTAAGGCTCACTGAAGCCAGCTGTTGCTTGTTTGACAAGGTATAGGAACCAAGAGGAGCCATTCTTATGGAAAAGCAGCTTGGGTGGGCCCATTAAGTTGGGTGGGATAGGGCCTTTGTTGATCACACAAGGTGGGTCACACAGTGTTACCCAGGTTGACAGAGTCAAGATGTCACCAGCCTACCGGTTCTGTTGGGGGAGGGCTCAGCAAAGGGATAATGGCCTCTGCCCACCCCAGTGGCAGACACTTCAGTCTCTCCCTATATACCACTCATGCCCTTCAAGCTGCCACCCCAGTGCTGGAGCTCAGAGGGAGTGAGGCTGAGTAAGTGAGTCCATGTGTGGATTTCCCAAAAGGAACTGTTTAGGGCTCCAGCAGCCTCCTCCACTGACTCAACATCTGCTGATTTTCACAGCCAAAAGTTGTGGGGACTGATCTTCCTGCCATAGGAAACCCAGTATGGGGGCCCCGGTGTGGGTCTGGGACTCCTCACTCTTGAGTTACCCCTCTGAATTTTTATCCACCTGGGTGTGGGGCCAGCCCATTCCACATCCACACCCCTCCTATCTGTCTAGATGGATGTGGTTTCTTCATTTCTGTAGTTGTTAGACTTCCATTCAGCTCAATTTCTGACACTCCTAAATGGTGGTTGTTCTATATTTTCGTTGTAATTTTGATGTGGTTGTGCAAAGGGGTGAGCTGTGTCTGCCTATATCACCATCTTGACTGGAAGCCCAGAGGCTCTTTTAGTGACTGAGGCTAACAGGTATCTGGCAGGTAGAGGGAGGCAGAGGCAAATATCTGGATACCTTAGGCCTTTTGAAGACCTGCCCCCAGGCTTGCTGCTGGTAGAAGCCAGCCTTGGTCTGCGGCTTGGTCCTTCCCATGCACATCCAAGCCCAGCAGAGGCAGCCACAAAGTATGGGTCATTTGGTAGCTCCAAACAGGTTTCTCAGGGCCAGTCAAGGATGTGTCTGAATTGACCAGCACCAAAAGGCCTCAGAAACAACATACCCAGTGGCCAACTTCAGATAACATCAGAGCAGGATCCAATTAGCTTAACAAGTAACATAACCAGAGGTAGATATTGGCAGGCACCAGAACCCGCTGAAGTGAATTCTGCCTCATGTGGTCAGCACCTGCACAGCAGCTCATACACTATGGTTAGGGTGATCTTCACAGTAAGCCAGCCTGAAAGTCGACCCCATGCAAAAATAAACCAATAGCAGTCAACACTGAATTACAACAGGACAGCGTTCATAACCCAAACAAGGCACATTCCTGGAGCACCACGCTCAGGTGATCAAGGAGACTATGCCACCAGATCCCCAAGACACCTAATACATAAGGCCACCCCACCAAAACCGGGAGACATAGCAGATCTGCCTAATACATGGAAACACATTCAGAGAGGCAGCCAAAAGGACAAAGAAACATGCCCCAAATGAAACAACAGGAGAAATTTCCATTAAAAAGACCTAAGTGAAACAGGCAAGCAATCAACAACTATGGAGTTAAAATGGTTATAAGAATGTTCAAACCAGTTTGTGAGAACTTCGACAGAATGAAAAAAAAAAGACACAGAAGGCTTAAAAAAGAATCAGTCAGATATGAAGTATATAATCTCTGAAATAAAGGAGGATATACTAGAAGGAATCAACAGAATATTAGATGAGGTAGAGAACAGAATCAGTTACTTGGAAGGCAAGGTGGCAGAAAACACCCAATTGGAGCAACAAAAAGACAAATAAATAAATTAGGGTACTTTAAGAGACCTTTGGGGCAACATGAAGCATGACAACATCTGCACATGGTGGTGCCAGAAGAGAGAGAACAAGGGATTGGAAACTTATCTGAAGAAATAATGACAGAAAACTTCCCCAACCTGGTGAAGGAAAAAGACAAACAAGGCCAGAAAGTGTAGAGAGTCCCAAACGAGATGAACCCTAAGAGGCCTACATCAAGACACATCATAATTAAAAAGGAAAGTTTAAAGACACGGAATCCAAGAAGCAGCAAGAAAAAGACAATTACCTATAAGAGAGTTCCTGTAAGACTTTCAGCTGATTTCTCAACAGAAATATTTCGTGCCAGAGGAACTGGCATGGAATATTGAAAGTGATGAAAATCAAGGACCTACAACAAAGAATACTTTTCCTAGCAAGACCATTTAAAAATAATGGAGAAATAAAGAGCCTCCCAGAAAAGAAAAAGCTACAAGAGTTCCTTACCACTAAAAGACTATTACAAGAAATGTTAATGGGGCTTCTAAAGAAGTAGAAAAGAGAAACATTATTATAGAGAATAAATGGCAATAAACATGTACCTATCAATAATCACTTTAAGGGTAAGTAGCTTAAATGTGCCAATCAAAATATACAAAGTAGCTGAATGCTGAATAGATAACAAAACAAGACCCATATATATGCTGTTTATAAGATGCCCACTTCAGAACAAAAGGCACAAAGGACTAAAAGTCAATGATTCAAAAATATATTTCATGTAATGGGAAATAAAAATAAAGCTTGGTTAGCAATACTTATAACAGACAAAATAGACTTTAAAACAAAGGCTATAACAAGAAACAAAGAAAGGCACCACATAATGATAAAGGATTCAATATAACAAGAGGATATAACCCCTGTAAATGTTTACGTACCCAGCTTAGGAGCACCTAAATATATAAAACAAATTTTGATGGACGTAAAATGAAAGACAGAACTAAAGTCACAGTTGGGGATTTTAACATCTCACTGGTCTTCCAGACAGAAAATCAACAAGAAAATGGCCACCTTATATGACAAACTAAATTACAAGGATTTCACTGATCTCTTCAGAGCATTTCATCCTCAAGCAGCAGGATGTACATTCTTTTCAAGTGCTCATGGAATGTTTCCTAGGGTAGACTGCATGTTAGGACACAAAACAGGTCTCAGTTAATTTAAGAAGACTGAAACCCTATCAAGAATCTTCTCTGACCATGTGTGAAACTTGAAATGAGTCACAAGAAAAAAACAGAAAGAACACTCAAACACATGGATGTTATGAATGGGTTAAGAAGGAGATATAAAATTAAATCAAAGGATACCTTGAATCAAATGAAAATAAGAACTTCACAACCCAAAATCTATGGTACACGGGGAAAGCATTCTGAAAAGGAAATTCATAGCATTAAGAGGCCTACCTCAAGTAACAATAACAAAAAAAATCTCAAATAAACAATCTAACCTTACTCTTTATGGAAATAGAAGAAGAACAACAAACAAAATCCAAAGTGGGTAGAAAGTAGTAAATAATAAAAATTGGAGGAGAAATAAATGAAACAGTCTTAAAAAATACAGTACAAAAATCAATGAAACCAAGAACTGGCTCTTTGAAAAATCAAGATTAATAAACCTTTAATTAGACTTACCAACAACAAAAAGAGAGAGATGGTAAAAGGATTAAGCAACAAAACAAAACAAAACCAAAACACCCTCATAGACACAGACAACAGTATGGCAATTACCAGATAGAATGGGGGTGGGGAGTAGAAGAGGGTTACAGAAGGTAACAAAGCAGGCATCACAGGACTTTAAGAATTCTTTCTTATGCCCGATCACCCCAGAACCTGCTCTAGCTGGCAGAGGGCTGCACCGACCTTGTCATAGTTTCAAGGTTAAATGGATTAGAGTCAGGAAGCACTTCTCCCAGGCAGAAATGGAGACTCAGGCTATGTCAGAATAGCTGGGGAGTGAAGGTTCATCACCCCCTCTTTGCTGCAGCCCCCCGAGTCCTTCCTTTAGGGCCCCCCAAGTGATCGTGTCTGGCTTAGGTTGCCCTCCCTCTAAGAGGTCTTACCCATCATTGACTAACCGACCAAGCATTGGGGGCCAGAGATGGATGAAGCAGAAGCAGCGCTCCTGCCAGGGAGATAAGCTTTGTCTCCTTAGTGGCTCATAGTCTGAAGGTCGCTCACTCAGGCTTAGCCATGAGGGGTTTACAGCTCCTGAAACCAGGCAGGGAGGTTCCCAACAGAAACTAAGAAAACAATCCCATTTATAACTGCATCAAAAAATAAAATACCCGGGAATAATTTTAACCAAGGAAGTAAAAGACAAATTCTTGGAAAGTTGTAAGACACTGGCCCTGGCTGGTGTAGCTCAGTGGACTGAGTGCTGGCCTGTGAACCCAAGTGTTGCTGGTTTGATTCCCAGTCAGGGCACATACCTGGGTTGTAGATACCCAGTTAGGGCAAGTGAGGGACAACCATATATCGATGTTTCTCTCCCTCTCTCCCTTTCCCTCTCTCTAAAAATAAATAAATAACATCTTTAAAAAGAGAGAAAATTGTAAGACATTGGAGAAAGAAACAAAAGAAAATTCAAATAAATGGGAGCATATATTCATGGACAGGAAGAATTAACATCATTAATTCCTATCAAAATACCGATGTTGTATTTCATAGAACAAGAGCAAACATTCCAAAAATGTATATGCATCTTAATAGCCACAGAAGTCTTGAAAAGGAAGAACAAAGTTGGAGGGATCTCACTCCTGATATTGAACTATACTCCAAAACCAGAGTAATCCAAATAGCATGGTATTCACATAAGCATAAAAACAAACATACAGTTCAATGGAAAAGAGTAGAGAGCCCAGAAATAAACCCATGCCTTTAGGATCAATTAATATTTGACAAACAAGGCGAGAACAAACAATGGTGTAAAGAAAGTCTATTCAATGGTGTTGGGAAAATTGGACAGGTATATGCAAGAAAATGAAACTATGCCATCTTCTTACACCATATACAAAAATAAACTTGAAATGTATTAAATACTTAAATATTAAACTCAAAACCATAAAAATCTGAGAAGAAAATATATGCAGTAAACATAGGCAAAAAACATAGGCAGTACTAATTTTATTATTCTCCTCATCAAGGAAAACAAAATAAAAAATAAACCAATGGGACTACATCAAACTCAAAAGGTTTTGCTCAGCAAATAAAACTATAAACAAGATGAAAAGACAACCCACTGAATGGGAGAACATATTTGCCAATGATACATCTGATAAGAGGTTAATATCCTAAATTTATGAAGCATCCATATAACCCAACACCAAAAAACAAACAAACGAACAATCCAATTAAAAAACGGTCAGAGGACCTGAATAGATACTTCTCCCAAGAAAACATACATATGTTGAATAGACATATGAAAAAATGCTTCCAATCACTAATCATCAGAGAAATACAAACTAAAACCACAATGAGACATTGTTGAACCACTACGCTCTACACCTGAAACTAAGACAAAATAATAGTGAATGTAAACTGTATTGAAAAAGTTTAAAAAATTAAATGTAGTACGTAAACTATTAAACATTGATCTATCAAACATAATTGAGATAAAAAAGAAGAGGCAAAAGAGTGGAAGAAGCTGACTTGATAAATTTTGAATCTAATAAGACCCATAGCAAATAAAGACTAAGATATTTACTTAATATGAATAGTAATAGTACTTACAAAGTATCTACAGCTAGTGCATATCATATTTTTTAAAGATTCTACCTCAAGATTTTGATGAGATAATAATGCCTCTGAATAGCAGTTCTTCATATTGTATTAAATAACCTAGCCAGTGCCGTAGAGACAAACAAAACAAAAAGTGTTAGACACAGACTGACAGAAAAAGAAGAAATAAAAAGCTATTGCCAGACATGACTATGTAATTCTTAAATTCAAAGGAATCTATGGCAAATTTTCAAATTTAAAAAGCAATTTAAAAAGACCTCTGCTGCAAGGTAGAGTCATAGAAATCAAACTTACTCTGCCATGTGAAACAAATAAAAACTGAAAATATATATGAGATACAACACTAAAGTTGTGGTTATGAAAATAATAATTGATAAACTGGTCTTCATTAAAATTGAAAACGTCTGCTCTGTGAAGGACAAGAATTTTGAAGCTACTGGGTATCAAATAATAAAAGCCAGTGATTCCTTACAGGTGGAAAATAAACTAGGTGGAAAACAGACTAGGTGAGGTCCAGTTTCATGACTGTCCCAGTTGGCTGCACTGAGAGAATTTTCCGTTCTTTGGAGGGGAAGCTCAAGTGGAGCCGAAACAACTCTGTGCATTGGATAATATTGCTGAGAGGCAAGACCAGGTAGGCTAGAATTTGCAGACCTGAGTTAGAGGGGAGAGAGTTGTGCAGATTTCCTTTGACTGTTCAGCAGCACACGGTGATCACGCGCTTCTCAGAAAAGAGCTCCAGACAATTTGACAGGAACTGAAAATCATCCACCACCAAATCAGGTCAATACCACAATATTTGAAGCACAAGCATAGTCCAGTGTTCCCTGTGGCTAGTGAGCAGTACCTGCAATAAATGGAGACTGCCACACCTGTGGGACCCAAGCACTGGGGGGAATACAGAAGGAGATCCAGAAAGAACAACAGAGAAGCCATTCGCTCTCCAGTGCTTTAGGGCCGAATAGCAGCTACTGATATCAGAACCCAACTTTCTAGTCTTCAGGGTGTTTTGAACATAGGTGTGTAATAAAATGAATATAGTATTTATTTCAGTGAGTAGAACATAGTCATTTTCAAGAAATCTTTTTGACATTTTCTTTAATTACCACCATGAAATAATTTATGCCTTGGTATATTATTCAGATAATATTTTTGTTTTAAATCCTGCTGTGCATTGGGCCCACTGAAAAGTCAGGAGATAATAGAATGCATAAGAAAAACATGGCACCTGGTCCCATAAGACCTAGAAAAGATTAACACTAACATAGATCACCGATATTTAACTGAACACTATAGAAAAATGCAAAATCACTTATTACATCAGCCCAGAGACGTTGATGAGATACAGATACACAGATCGGTGGAACCTTGTCATTTTTATAAACAAGTTCATAGGTCTCCTGTAGACAGCAGCAGGGCAGCCCTCAGGAAAATCCTCTTAAGCACATGTATTTATCTGTATATATCACATGCAACAAATTCAGTTACAATGATGTAAACCAGAGGTGAGTTAGCATTAAAAAAAAAAAAAAGCTTAGCAGCTATTTACGCCTGTCAATATCGTCCATGGAGAGAGCTATCTAACAACAACAAAAAAGTTATACTGGGGCACGGCTGTTAGATGAAATTCTGCTTTTTCACACGCTGAAACACCTGCTTGGAGAGAAGTAGTTTCTGACTTAATATTTTTTCCACTGAGGATATAAACAACAGCTTGTTAGTTCTTTTCTAAAGAAACAAGAAACATGTTCAAGAACAATGTTACCATCATTTAATCCTGTTGAAATTTTAATGAAATAAAATCTCTGCCACTATAGCCAAATTGTAGCTAGAGGTTATTTTCTAAAAATGCATTTGAAGACAAATTACACAGGATGAGAACTTGAACATTTTAATATGCCTATCATGTTTAGAAAGGAAATAAAATGCATTAAGGCTGTTAACGTGTTTCTCCATTCTTTGATGGACTAAGTACATGCCATCCCGCCCTGACAGTGTGGAGACTACACTCCCATTTGCGATTTGGATTTTTATTTCTTGCTGTCATTGTGTGCTTTGACAGTTTCTTGCCCTAGGCTTGGAAATCTTTGCTACGTCTTAGCTTTCTTTTCCAACACTTTCGTATAGACTGACAAATTACACCAACATTTCAACATATTTCGGTGCATTTTCCTGCTAAAAATCTCAATGTTAGATGATCTCATACCTATTCCAGTACTGAAAACCCTGGTCAAGGCTTACCACAACTTTATCACCTCTTGCCACAATTTTGACAAGACAAAAGCTAACTGGAAGACTGCTAATTTGGTCTACTACTCTAAGGTGAACAGCGTGGACTTAGTGAAGAGATGCTTTGGTGAAGAGGTAAAAATCTAGGTAGTAATAGAAACTGATTTGTGGCAGATGGCGATACAAATCCCCAAAATGTTGTCATTTCACTTAAAATTCCACTTATAAAGACTCAATAGGGCATGTGAATCATATGATCTAATGAAATGACTGGGAGTGATTAACATATAGATACAAGGCAATTTATTATATTGACTATATTAAATAATGTTGCTATTGAAAAATGATACGCTGAGACTCCTTTGCCTCTTGTAATTTGGCCTTGATGACGTTATTTCAACTTATGTCCCGAGTTAAGGTAAAAGTAAATGTAACTCCCAAAACTCTGATTCTGAAAATATCCAAATTATCTGCTTTGTTACTCTTTGAGGGGAAATAACCTGGAAAATATTAGAGAGCATGTGTGAGCCAAAAAATAAAAAATTGAATTCGGTGGAAACAGAGATAGTAAATACAGTCAAACCAGATCAATGAAGTAAACCTGGAGGAGGTTATGTGAAGTGAGACAATTCAGATGCAGAAAACGAAATACTGTGTGATCTCACCTACGTACGTAATTGAAAATAGTCCAACTCGTAGAAGCAGGACACAGAGTGGCAGCTGCCAGGGGCTGGGGGACAAGGAAATGAAGAGATGGTGGTTAAAGAGCACCAAGTTTCAGTCACCCGTGCTGAATATGTTCAGGAGAGCTGATGTACAGCCACGTGACTATAGTTAACGATACTGAATTGCATACTTGAAATCTGCAAGGATAAATCTTAAGCATTTCCAGCAAACCTGCACCAAAAAAGAAAAGAATGGTAACAACATGGGCTGATGGCTATGTTATTAGCTTGTGGTGATCATTTCAAAACGTAAATACATATCAAACATCAAGTTATACACCTTAAATTATATGCATTTTTATTTGCCAGTTATACCTCAGTACAACAGAAAAATACTCAATTTTAGGTCTGTTCCTCGAGATGTGTATGTGTGTGTGTGTGTGTGTGTGTATTTATATGTAATTCATTAGGAGGAGTTTCCACTGAAGAAAATCTTTTTGTTAAAATTAAAAGGATAATGTAAAACAAACTGATTACTTTGTCTCGTAGGCTTAGGAAATTTGGGTCTTTTTACTTGGGCAAAGCCGTCTGGGCAGCAAACACAGCAGCATCACACCCAGGTCTGTGCACTCACTCGATTCCTGGAACGGCTCCAGCAGCAGGGTCGTTTCAGAGGCAACACGGTCTCACACACTACACAGCCCAGTGTCCATTTTTCAGGAGAAATTGCTGTTCTCCGTGTTGCAGTTTCAATGAGCGTATCCACAGAGAAAACTCTCTACCTTCACAACATTCTTCTCTGAAGACAAAGAATAATTTAATTCAGAAAGAACTACATCATGCTTTGTTGCTCATGACTAGTGAGAACACAGTACAATATTTCTAAAATTTACTGAAAGACAAAGGAACCCGGATACTCTCAGGTCATAAAATGTGATGGTGTTCCAAATTTTTGGAAACTTCTTCTAAAGTCACTGAAAATTGCTACCTTCTTGGTGACCATACCATAAGATAACACAAACATTGTCCCAGTTTTTGTTTTCAATGTACATCTAAATAGTTTTTTTAATCATGTGGAGAAATGAAAAGCTACTATTGGAATAGCCACCCAAGAGGCTACTGAGTTAGCTGAATGTGGTGTTGTCTATTCCAGATTGCTTCCTTGTTCTCATTGGAATGTTTTATTTATTTATTTTTAGAGGGGAAGGGAGGGAGAAAGAGAGGGAGAAAAACATCAATGTGTGGTTGCATCTCATGTGCCCCTACTGGGGACCCGGCCTGCAACCGAGGGGTGTGCCCTGCCTGGGAATCAAACCGGAGACCCTTTGGTTTACAGCCTGCGCTCAATCCACTGAGTTACAACTGCCAGGGCTGGCATATGTATTTTTATACTACAGAGGTTTCAGGTTAGTTCATGCAAATTCATTATCCGTTCTGCATTGGTATTGGAGAAAGTTTACTTGACAAATAGCCAGTGGCGATGTGCTATGGAATAAATAAAGAGAAAGCACAAAATGTTAAAGAGGGTCTCTGTCATTATTACGTAGCACAGGAGATCAATCGTCACAGATGAATAGACTGGGAATTACAGAAGGAAGGGCCCCTAACAGTGCTTAACTAGTAGAAGATA
>PVKM010016941.1:0-26374 GCA_004027735.1 Carollia perspicillata
CAAACCCAGTATCTGGTCATTTAAAAAAAAAGATTCAGGCAAATTTTCTCAAACAAGGGACACTGGTCAACTATCTATCATAGTTTGAAATGTTCTAAAAGCCACCATGCAAGCATAGGTACAGATTTTTATGTTAGGTATAATAATATTAAGTTAAAGATATAATATATAGCTTTACACTAATAAACACACATTAAATTTCTTCAATTCATTTATTTCTAACCTTGTAAATGTTAATATTTGAGTTAAATAGCAATAAAAATGTTTCAATTAATTTCTCCTGTTTTTGCCAAAATTAAAGAAGTAAAAGATAAGAAAATAAAAATTAAAAATTATAGGGGATCATTCTGCATGGCATGGGCCCAGCTCCCACTCAGAGATGCATAGCACCCGCTCCCATGGATAGGTTTTCCCGTGGAGAATCAGGCCTGCATTGTAGTTAGACTTATATGAGCCTTGCTTTTGCTAAAACTCCCTCACCCCGAATTGAGGCAGCAAATGTTTACTGCATATCTTTAAAGCAACTTCCTAAAATCCATGCTAAACCTTCCAGGGACCAGTGTAATCAGTTCAAACACTTTTCCTTTTGCATTTGCAAATATCCTTCCTCTGTGATGTGATTAGTGGTATCCTTTCCTTTGTTTTCTGTAAAAGGTAACCACCTAAAGCGAACCTGTGCATAGTAAATGAGGACCATCATGTAATGTGCCCAGAAAAGCAATAAAAGCTTGTTGAGGCAAGGGCTGAGGCTTTTTCTCCTCTTAGAGAGTGGCCATGCTGTCCCTTTTTCTCCACAGGACTCAGTAGTCCATATGAATTCACCTTGTCTCATCCATAATGCCTCGAACCCCAGCAGCCAGGGTTCGTGTCAAAAAATATAGTAACACTGAACTTTTTAAACACACTATAGAATGATTTGATTAATAAAGTTTTGGTTACTGAGTCCAAGCTTAATAAGGACACATAACTTTCACTTAAGCTGTTCAATTATGTAGTGCCTCTCTCCCTCCCAAATCATTACAAATCTTTCTGACTTCTCAAGCCATCTTTTCCAAAAGGCAACTGATTTTTCCCCCTTTTGCAATCCTTAAATTATCTGTAAGTGAATCTAAAGCTCAGCTTTTTGAGGTCATTCCAATCAGTGATAGTATTGTTTTGTAAACATTAATAAATATATGAAAACATACCGTTGTCTAAGTCTAATAAATAGAACTTCAATAGAGAATCCTTAACTCCAAGATACAACTGGATACAGGGAGGTCCAAAAAAGGAAGTGCAAGTTTTTGCACAGCAAAGGGCCCCATCAACAAAATGGAAAGACAACCCACAAAATGGGAGAACATATTTGCTGATACGTCTAATAAGGGGATAACATTTAAAATTTATAAAGAACTTATAAAACACAACACCAGAAAGAAAAAGAAACTTGAACAATCTGATTTAAAAAATAGGCAAAAGACCTGGATAGACACTTCCCCAAAGAGGAAATACAGATGGCTAATAGACAAATGAAAAGATACTCAATGTCACTAATCATCAGGGAAATGCAAATTAAAGCCTCAATGAAATATTACCTAACATGGGTCAAAATGGCTATTATCAACAAATAAACAAACAACAAATGTTGGTGAGGATGTGGAAAAAAGGGAACTGTTTTGCACTATTGGCAGGAATGCAGAATGGTGCATTCACTCAGAAAAGCAGTATGTAAATACCTCAAAAAATTAAAAGTGGATCCACCTTTTGACTGAGAGATCCCACTTCTGGGAAATATATACACAGGAACTCATAACACTACCATATTTTTGCCATGTATGATGCATAATCTTTTTGCCCAAATTTTTGAGGGAAAAATAAGGATGTGCATTATACATGGGTAGTGCTAATTCCATATCTTTATAAATGTTTTTACTTCTTTTATACATGCTTATGCATTAAAATTATAACTCTGAAAGCAATAATGGTATCTGTCTGCAAAATAATACCCTGGAATATGATAATTGGTTTTGTTTCTAAATATAAATAAATTAATTAATTAATTAGAAATTGGAAGATTTTTTCCCTGAAAGTCTGGGCCAAAAATGTGGTTGTGCATTATACATGGGAGTGCATTTTACATGGCAAAATATGGTAATTTGAAAGAACATAAGCACATCTATGCTCATTGCAGTGTTATTTACAATTGCCAAGATATGGATGCAGCCCAAGTGTCCATCAATAGATTGTTGGGGACCACTCTGTGTGATTTCCGGGACTGTAGCCTCACAAGAGCAAGCCCTGAAAGGGGCTAGTAAGTCTTCCTGGAAAACCAAGTAAAAATGCAAATCCCAGACACAACCTGACTCTAACACCAAGGGTTCCTTTGGGAACCAGTCCTGATAAATACGCTGTATCCTTTGAAGCTTGCTCTGTTTTGTTTTGTATAGCCTTGGTGATAAAAACCAGATATTTAAGTTCAAGGCATAAGAAGTAAACTCCTTATCTCATTAAACACGTCTTAAAGACCCTCTGGCGTCAGCATGACTAACAGACCCTGACCTGTGACAAATCTCTGTGTTCCTTCAATTGTTATCTATAGATAATACCTGTTTTTGTATGACTATAGCCTTTTTGGTACTGATTGATGAACTACGCATGTATGCCATATTCACCTACACATAATGTTCCCAATAAAAGCCATTTGGGGGAAGGGCTCAGGGCATTATCCATTAGACAGAATCACCACCCCTTTTCCCACCAGAACAGCAAGGTTGTGTCCGGCATGATTTATTTCTCTTCTATGGTAGACCAGAGGAATTCTGCTGGCTGGAGTTCCTCCCACAAGTAGATGAGTGGATAAAACAACTATGGGACATTTATACAAGGGAATAATACTCAGCTGTAAAAAAAGAAGAAAATTTTACCTTTTATGACATCAAGGATAAACTTGGAGAGCAATTATGCTAAGTGAAATAAGCCAATCAGAGAAATACAAGTACCATAACATCTCATTTATGTGGAATCTAATGAACAAACTGAACTAACAAGCAAAATAGAGATGGACTCATAGATAGAGAGCAGGATGACAGGTATTGGGGATGGTAGCAGGTGGAGGGATTGAGTAAAAAGGAAAAAGGGCTCATGGACATAGACAACAGTGTGGGGAATGCAGGCTGGAAGGGAGTGTAATGCAGATAAATGGTAATGGAAAAATACAATACAAATTTAATAAAAAGGAAGTGGTTTTGCTCTGATTCTCAGCTAACGAAGAACCTGCTGTTAGAGAATCTTCTACTTGCATGCACGATGCCAGGATTCCTGAGATGGCAACAGTCCGTAGGACCCAAACTGCAAGTGGAGTTTGACCCACATTTCTATCCTGCGTACTACTACTGGGGCTCCCAATCTGACAGCTGTCAGGACAAGTTCTCGGGACACAAAATGAGGCCAACAATGAAGCAACAGCTGTCCCTGGGAGGGAAAGATTGGATGGACAATCCGTCAATACCTGAAAGCAAATTCACAAGTCACAATTTGAAGATCTAATTCTTACTATTTATTTGGTTGTCAATCCAAATTTGGATAGGAAGGGACGATGTGAAATTTTACCTTTCTCTCTTGACCAGACATCACAGATGTAGATCTAGGAAAGCTAACTTTAACAAGGATTCTCACCCTTTGCTGGTTCTGCCCGTTTTCCCAGGATCTGGTCTGCAGGCCCTGGAGCAAGTCAGGTATTCCAGCTGCCTTATCTTGATCCCATGTAACTAGAGAGGAGAAAAAAATTTTCCCTCCACCCTTTATGTTAAATGCTTGGCTGAAACCCATTTTTCTTAGGGTACTTTATAAATAGATGAGCTTATCCAAGTTAAAATTTCTCAGCTGTGGCCACTTTAATTCATGATTATCTTTGTAAAGTTAATCTTTTTGTTCAGTCTTCAGACAAAATTTTATTCACCTAAGGCCTCACACTGGGCCCAGCCCTGTCTGAGTCCGGCTCAGTGTAATTTCTAAGTGGACCCCGTCTGATCTCAAAACTAGTCCGGTTTCTAAATGAGACTTAGGCTGAATCCAGTGGATTCAGGACCAAATTTAGGGGGAAAATGCTTCAAGTCTGAGAGCTTATGACACGAAAGCTGTGCAGCTCCCAGAAACTTCCCCGCCTGAGGCAGGGAGAAAGCAGGGAGCTCAAGGGGCCTAACAGGTACCGGCCCAGTTGCTTCTTGATCTGGGGACTGGGAGGGGGAAGGGGCATGGTCATTTAGGTTTTGTTTTCCACACTCAGAAAATTGAAAAGGTAAACAGACATACTGAAATTTTTAAAAGTTTATTTGGGCAAAAATCAGTTAGAATTGGACACATTCATTCTAGCAGGTAGAAAGGATCTCTGAGAAGTTGTTCAAACGAAAAGACAAGCAGAAGAGAGCAGGAACAAGGAAGTTGTACATACTTGGCAAAAAAGTGGTTGGTTATTCTGATTACTTTAGAGAACGGCAGGGGTCTGACAGGCAGATTATTTAACTAAGACTGATCAGGTGATTCCTGATTGACTGGTTTAAGATGCCATTTCTGAGAGAGCTGAAACTGTAATTGTCTCCATTTCGTGGTGTGGGGTTTAGCATAAATTGTCCTTTTGGTTGTCCAGTTTTTAACACCTTTATGATTTACATATAGTGTCATGCTTAAAAGAACTATCTCATCACAATTATATTAAAATATTCAGTGCACTTTCATATGTTTCTGACCTTGTTATATTTGTTTTCCTTTTCAAGTTTTTTTGGGGAGGCATACAAAAGAGATACAGCTGTATAATATTTTTCCAGATGACTAATTGAATTTGTCAACATTTTTTATTGATTTCTCATTCCCCCATTTATTTGGAATAGATATTTTCTAAATTTACAATTTAACCCATCCATCTATGAACACTGTTTCATTGATCCATTTGTCTAGTATTTCTCTAATTGTGCTTTATTTTTTCATCAGAGAAGATGTATTTTCAGACAAAATTATTGGAGATAGTATTTTCTCTGTTGATCAAAAACCTGGTTAAAGTGGAGAATCATTAAAAAATAATACCCTAAATATTTAATTAAAAACATGAATGCACATTTATTTGCTATTCTCTTGAATTAGGTCTCAGGCATTTTCTTTGACTGTGGTTCTGTTAATTTTTTGTTGTCAGGTTTGAATTAATGATGCTTATATTTTTTTCTTAAGTGCAGCAAGATCTTAAACAAAGATATTTGTGAGTAATCTGTGAATTCTTCTAGCTTTTTACAGTTTTTGTACTAACCTGTTACAGTTTTCTTATCCACATTCATTCAAAAGACTGTTTTCAGCAATCTACTTTTATTGTATTTTTCTAAAACTTTTAATTTAGTTTTAACATAAACAAGCTTATTTTTGAACACTTACTTCATGGATTTATGTAATATTTAATTAAAGTAGGTAATTATTTGGAATAGGCAGGCATAAACAGTTCATAGTTTTTAGTTATAGCTCTGAGAAAGAACAGACTCAACCATGGGAACTAATGCCAGAGTGTGGCCAATTGGCTGTGTTTTCAGTGGGCAGAGGGCACTGGATGTCTCCTCATGTTTCATAGCGAAGATAGAGTCAAATTGGCAGATTAGTTAAGGGAAGGATAATTTTACTTGTGTTACAATCATCTGGGAATCTTGTTATAAAAATGCATATTTCCACAGCTTAACCCTGACCTAGAAAATCAGAATTTTTATGTTTGGCCCACAGGGAAATTTCAGAGTTAACATGCACCCTAGGTAGTTAGTTCTTCTGCATTATTTGAGAGCCATGGGTATATTACTTTGCTTTTACCCAGCTGCTCCAATTTATGTAACTCTATTACATTTTAATATTATTTTGAGCTCCTTCATCAATTTTATTTTTTCTTGACCAGTTCTGCATATTATTTTAATAGATTAAAATTAATTTTTTCTGTTGAATTATTTTGCTTCAATTTAGTATTGATTCAATAGATTAACTTAGAGAGAAATAATAATTTTACAGTGTAAAATTTTGGCTTCCACAAACAAGTTTTATGTTTTCATTTTTTTTTAAGGCTTTCTAACATGCCTCAATAGGATTTTAAAGTTTTCTTTGTATAAGACTTACACAGTCCTTGTTAGGTTCCTTCCTAAATGTTTTATCTTACTTTGTTATTTCTATTGAAAATAATATCTACTTATTCATTGAATTTTGTAACTCACTTAGATTTATATATTGAAAAGCTGTTGCTTTTATATTTTGGTTTTATAATTAGTCTACTGGTCCACTTTTTTTATTGTTTCTAATAGTTTTTTATCTCATTTCTTGTTTTCTAAATATGTCACATTTACTGCAAACAATAATTATTTTGTCTTTTTCTTCTCATTGTTTGTATTTCTCACTTCTCTTTCGAAATGCACTGACTTTTAGAATGGCATTCTGCTCTTCTGCAATATGGAACTGGTTCCCCCTGGGGATCTTATTTATTTTTCCTGTCCCTGGCTCATGTACTCAACTCTTACCAGTCTAAGTAAGTGATGCTGTGACCTTTCAGAGCTGCACCATTTATTTTGGAATATGACTTAAATAGCATTAAACCTACATAGTAATTAGAGAAGACTCTTAATGCGTTATAATCTCAGCTGGGTACGTAGTGTGGTTTTGCAATTATTCCACAGTCCTATCTCAGATTCTCAGTGAAATTTTATAGATTTTTTCATATGTGTTCAGCATATTTTATCTTAAGGTTATTTTTATGTATTTTATACCTTTTGTCAGCAATTTCAGATTGTTTATTTCTAATTAAAATGTCTATTTTGTTTGTTCTGTCTAGGTTATATGCTACTAATATTTTTATGCTAATTTAGTATATACCTTTGTATTAACTCATTAGTTTTACAATTTTTTTCTAGAAGAATATTTTTTTAATTTGTTGGGAAATAACCCTTATTAAAAATTGAATTAGCTTTTCATTTCTCCATTATATTATTCATTGGGTAAGGGTCCCACAATGTCTCATTTTAGTGATGATACTGGCTAAACCCTCACTTCTGATTTTAATGGGGATTTCTTAGTGTTTCACACTTAATTATGAGGTTGTAGGTTCTTTAAAATTAATACCTGTTTCCATTCTTTTTTATTTAATAATTGAAATGCTTACTACTATTAATTTTCACTTTATTATAACTTTGGCCACAAACCATATACTTTGGTAGTTAACTTACTAGCAGCTATTATAGTCATCCAAGAATTAAAGAGAATCTGGTAAATAGTGCTTTATTTAAAGAAATCTCTGTGTTTAATCTACTCTTTATTATTGGATTTTTCTTCCTGAATGTTATCATCAACATAATAACGATTATGTTATCATTAACATACACCTGATATTGAATTTTTTCCATGTACTTAGAAAAAGGACCCTTTACCCTTGTGCACACATAGTTAGAAAAACTAGCTGTTGCTCTAATAATACTACATATTAATCCACTGTAAACTCTTATGATTTTTAATACAGAAGTTTCTTTCCCACTCAGGGCTTAAAAAGTCACCCTGAGTGGCTTTGCTTCAATCTCTAGGTCAAGATCAGCTTTTGGGTAATAATTATACCATATGACTTCTATTCAAGTTCCACTGATCAAAGCAGGTCATATGGCCAAGCCCAAATGGGGTGGAAAAGTATATATACTCGGTCCACAAGGAAGAGGAAAGGACAGGAAAGGAAAGAAGAATTTTTAAACATTGTAGTCAAATCTAAGCATGATAATGGAATAAATTCTTTACCTAGATTTTTCTTTCCTGATCTTTCTAAATTACAAAGGTGTGAGACCAAGAGGGCTAAACTTGAAGGGTTAGCTAAGGTCCAGAGTACAATGAGATACCTGCTTGACATAGACTAATTGACTAGAATAATTTCTATCGTATCTATTGTTCAGTAGGAGAAGAGAGTTGAAAGGAATTAGGACAAGAACCCTAGCTGAAGGAACCAGGATAAATATTAGTTTATAAACACAGGTATGAACAAAACACACATTTCTCTATTTTTATAAATTAAACTATATTAGTTCTGAGTTCCTATGTCACTTTGGGACTTACATCACAATCATATTTCATGTTTTCCTATTCTCTCACCGAAGATTACAAACAATCTGGGAGGTTCTTTGTTTACCAAGCCCTCAAAATTTCTCTAGAAATCCTTATTCTCTCACAAGCATAGAAGAGAGTCAGGAAGGACATACAACAAATGGTGTGAACACAACAGTTATCCCTATGTGTCCCAGGGGATTGGTTCCAGGACCCCCTGAGGATATCAAAATTTACAGATGCTTACGTTTTTTCTATAAATGGTATAGTATTTGCATATAACCTGTGTACATGCTTCTGTATATTTTAAATCAGCTCTAGATTACTTACAATATCTAATGCAATGTAAATGCTATGTAAATAGTTATTGTATTGTTTAGCTATACATTTTCCGGAATTTTTTTCAGAGTATTTTTGATTTGTAGTTGGTTGAGACATAGAGCCCATGGATGTGGCAGGGGGCTGACTGTAGTTACATTTAGGCTGGTGGCACACGGGTGGAAGATGGGATTGGAGGAGGGAGGTAGCATCTTTTCTTTTTCTATGTTTGTATGTATCTGTGGTGAACTTATGGGTAATTTTATTATCATGTTTGTTTTGGTATTTTTCAAGTAAAATATCAAGATAAACATAGCACTAATTACATAGTTGTTATAAAGATTAAATGAATAATTCATATTGAAAAGTTTATCACAGTCTCTGCTTCATAGTAAACTCCCTTAACCTAGTATCCAAGATTATTCTATTGTTAACATGGTTACGTTAGAAATTATATTCCCAGACTCTGCGTCCTTGGGTTCTAACAGATCAGCCTTGGCTAAAAGTGACATTGAATGATATTTGAGAGACAAAGTGAAGCTGCAGCTATGCTCTGAAGGTCATTGCGGGTTACATGATGAATACTGGCTCAGTTGGGGATAGGATTTACTTTGTCCTTGCTCCTGCCCACCCCATGTCTAGAATCCCTCCAACTGCCCACCTTCTTCACCTACAACAGCTCAGCCCACCACAACATGATTGACTATGAACTCACAAAGGTGGTAATCACAGAAAGTCAAGGTCTTTTGAAAAGTTTTACTAGCTCCTCTTTCTGGACCTTTTCCAAGATCCCGAAGTTTCAGGCCCATATCTGTCTTCAGGCTTCAGCTCACTCAACTGTATCAGGACTCACTAGTGAATATTCTTTGATTCTTCAACTCGTTTTTCAAAATTTTACTTCCATAGCCTCTCCCACAGTTATGTTCACTGTGGACCTGATTAAGCCATCATAGATAAAGTTATTGATATCAGAAATGGTTTTAAGGTTACAGGACTTTAGGACTGAGAGTCTGGAATTGCTTCTCTGGTACTATCAGTTTACAGGCATTAATGAACTCTTCACCAATGGTAAAGGATCGCTGGTAACAAAACAGTTCAATTCCCACCTGTGAACACCTATAGCATAGTGACTATAGAAGTTTTGTCTTTGTGTGGCCAAGTACTTACTACAAAATAATATTTTAGTGTAAATAAAGAGTATAATTGGGTTAGTTATTTCTTTTTAGTATGCTGAAAAACTCGTGGAAAAAAATAGTGCCCTCAGAGCTTTAAATTTCCAGGTCAAGGATATAGAACCAGACAGTTTCTATGGTTTCTCTAAAATAATTGCTTATCTCTTCTATCTGCGGTGGTGGATTTTTGAATAGAAAATCCCAAATCTAATTGTGCATGTGTCTGAATTACAATACAAATTTAATGTACAATCTCATAAAGTATCTTTTTTAAATATTTAGAGCAGCAGTTAGGAAGGATTGGGACACTGAAAATTAAGTTGGGGATTGATGACAGATTCCAGTGAAATGGGTTACCTTGAACCCATAAAATAAGTTGAACTTTTTTCTATAGCAAATGTATGACTTCCTATCTGGTCTTCGGAGTTTAATCTCTCTCTCCTTTAAAAACTAAAAGAGTCTTCCCTATTATAGTTGCCTTGTAGGAGATTGTTGATCTTTTTAAGGACTTACCCTTACCACCTCTCATTGCTTCTAGACCTGTGGCCAGACTCAAGGTCTGTCAGGCTCCTGAGGGTCAGACACAAATTGTCAACAATGAGACAATGCCGTAAACACCTAAAGACTTGCAAGATTTTGCCAATTTACATCAACAAATACCTGAGGAATATGTGTGAGAATGGATCCCAAGGGAATGTGAGAATGGAAGGAATGTACTATTTAATTTGGCATAAGTCGACATGGATACACTAAGCAGAGATTCTGGATTCACTGTGTTCACTAGAGTATATAGGAATGGCTTTAAGAGTTTGTTTTGTGACTCTCTGATATCTGGACCTAAAATTGGACTATATGGAAATAAACTTAAAATACCAGCATTTCCATGGAATAATGTAGAGAAAGTTCTCCAAAAGTTCAGAGACATCAGAGCACTACATGGATTTATGTAAGATCTACTCACCAACTTCTTAAGTATATCCTTCGGGAAGGTCCTACAGATGTCCATTCTCCTAGACTTAGAGAAATATACAAGCAAAGGGAGCACTGACATTTTTTAGGAGCTCAATGGCGTTGTTTTCTGTATGCATGCATGACAGGGGGACAGCTGCCTTAAACTGGACTATATGAATTAAATGAAGACGATGTTGTCTCGATAAATCAGAGGCAAAGTAGTGGCACTTATTTGCCAGAAATGATGGAAAGAGGTTAGGTAACCATAATAGGTCACAGCAGTATGTTTTTACCTGCCGAGGTCTTTGGCATTGGTCAAAAGACATACTCAGCAACTGGTACAACCCTTGAATTGATTTCTTGTCCTGTAGAGTAAGAATGTTCTTAATGGTGCAATAAAATGAGGTGTGCCTATGATAGTAGAACTCAATTACCCACTTCCAAAAATCTTTGCATTTTTGCTTACAACTGCACAGCACATAGCAAAAGACTCTTCCTGTCTTTGAAAAGGGATCAAAGCATTCACGTCAGGCATTCAAAACTTGGGAACCTGCTGTGAGAGAATCACATCAACTATCCTAAGAAAATACCCTCCGCCAAGTAGGGTTTCATCCACATACTTGAATGATCATGAAATGCCATGATTAGTAATACTAAATGTACCTGAAACTGTTTCTTGTCTATTATGTTTCTGAGAAAGTGATTTATAATTCAGAATTCACTGACTTCAAAACCTCATTCGAGGGTCTTGAAAAAGATGCAAGGGGTGGATTCACTAATATTTCACAGACATTGATGCTTAAATGAAGTCCATATAGAATTTGGCATTAGTGTGGACATCCATATGTATTTAGCAGACTCTGGATATATAATTAATATGAATATTCTGTGATTATTATTCTTTTACTGAATACTGCAGATTTATGGTGAAAATAAGTGAAAGAAAAGCTAATCTTTGTATTTGAACACGCTGGCTCTGTAAACTCTTTATCTTCGTTGCTAACATGAAAAAACAAACACTGGCATAAGATAAACTTACGCCCCCCACCTGAAACAGAACACATTAAACCACACCAATATAAATTATTTGTGTTCGTTGTATAAATGAAGAAGTAGTGAAAATACAATAATTACATATATAGTATCATAATAAAATATATTAAGACACATCAAGATTTCTGTCACCAAGGTATTGGTTTCACATGGACTCATAATTAATTCATGTTCTGTCTCTTCTGTGTGCAGAGAAAAGTACATAAATGAGGAGTTTTCATTCACAACGCCTCTTCTGCCAACTTTCAAATGAAATGAAACCAAAGCAAGCACACTACAAAATCTGATTCAAAAGAAAACTTCAGACGCTGAAGCCATTAAGCACCCTTTTCCTAAATAAAAAATGAGTTGTCTGCAAGCTGTCTTGACATGGTCTGCAAAGTCTCACTGCATAAAACAGCAGCTCAGCAGATTGTCAGAGAGCTCCTGAGATAAATGAAACCCAAATCAAACTTTTCCCTTCCTGTCTTTTTACTTTAGCTTCATTTTGACAGAGAAAAATGCTTCTCCCCTCCAAGAAAGATCCCTACATATGGCCATACAGCACTTGGGCATCACGTTTCGATTTGGAATAGGCTTTTGAAAACTGGCAAGTAGTGAGCTGACTATAGGCGAAAGGTGCATGATTAATCATTCATTTGGGAGTTTAAAAATTAATTACTTGACCACATGGTGTTTGAGCTGATCAGTGTTGGACGTTTGCAAAGCTACCAAACCATAGCCTGTCTGCCCTTGCACCATTCTTATGAAAAGCCTGAGCCAGCTGCGTAGCTATCTCCCTCTGTCTCATAACCATGTCCACCAACAACAATGCTGGGTCACCAGCTGCCTGCTTTAACAGATTTAAGAACAAGAGGAAAGACAGTACAGAAATGAGATGTTGGTAAATAGAAGTTAACCTGGAGCTGAGAAAAGCTAAGAAGGATGAACAGATGCTGAAAAGGAGAAATGTAAGCTCATTTCCTGATGGTGCTACTCTTCCACTACAGGAAAAGCACAACAACCAGGGCACTATAAATTAGTCTGTTGAGGACACTGTCAAAGGCATAAATAGCAACAATTTGGAAAGCCAGCTCCAAGATATTCAGGCTACAAGGAAACTGCTTTCTAGGGAAAAATAGTCACCCAAGGACAACATAATCCAGGCTGGATTGATTCCAAAATTTGTATTCTTCTTGGACAGAATGGACTGTAATCCCATTCCGTTTGAACCTGCCTGGGCCCTCACTAACACTGCTTCTGGGACATTGGAACAGACCAAGGGTGTAGTTGATGGAGGTGCCATCCCAGCATTCATTTCTCTGTTGGCATCTTCCCATGCTCACGTCAGTGAATGAGCCGTAAGGGCTGTAGGAAACATCACAGGCGATGGCTCAGTTTTCTGAGACTTGGCTATCAAGTATGGTGCAGTCGATCCACTGTTGGCTCTTGTTTCAGTTCCTGATACGTCATCTTTAGCATGTGGTTACTTATGTAATCTTACCTGATCATTTTCAAACCTTTGTCACAACAAGAATTCTGCACGCTCGTTAGATGCTGTTGAGCATATTCTTATTTTAGTTTGTCTCCTTCATCATGATGACCCAGAAGTATTAGCAGGTAGGTGCTGGACCATTTTCTACCTTACTGTTGGTCCAAATGGACGGATTGAAAACAGGAACTGTGCCTCAACCTGCGAAGCTCCTGGGAGCTACTCAATTGCCAACTGTGAGTCCTGCATGAAGAGCCATAGGACATATTGTCACTGGGACAGATGAACAGACTCAGGCTGTAATAGATGTGGGAGCACTTGCCATCTTTCCCAGCCTACTAATGAACTCTGAGACTAATATCCAGAAGGAAACTACATGGGTGATGTCGAACATCACAGCTGGTCCCCAGGACCGGATACAGCAAGTAGTGAATCATGGATTAGTCCTATTCCTCATTGTTCTCCCTAGGACAGATTTTGAAACACAAAAGGAAGGTGTATGGGCTGTGACCAACTATACACGTGGTGGAACAGTTAAAATGATTGTATACCTTGTTCATTGTAGCATAATAGAACCATTGGTGAACCCCTTAACTGTCAAAGATACCAGATTCATTCTTGTTGTTTTGGGTGCCATTTATAATGTCTTCCAAGCTGATGAGAAATGAGATGAAACTGAGAAACTTAGTATAATGGTGGGCTAATGTGGAGGTTTAGACAAAATAGAAGCTCTACAGAACTATGAAAATGAATCTGTTTACAAAGGTTCATTAAAATTGATTGAGAAGTAGTTCTCTGTAGGGGAGGAGGAAGATCAAAAGGTTGTGCCAGAAACGACCTCTAATGGTTATAGGTTCCAAGTTCAGGATGGCACTTCTGGGACTTTGAACTTTTAGATTGTGCAACTGAGGCATAAAATGTCATTTGTTGTGTACTATGTTCAGTATAAGTTTGTCTTACTGTTTCTCTCCTAAGGACTCTTTTTAAATGTGGTTTGTTATCGTGGCACTTTTTACAATGAAACTATACTTGAACAGTTCCTAGCTGTACGCACTGTATAAAACTTCTCTCAATGGGTTTCTTATTCTATGTGAAATTTTATATCTTACATGCCCTGTAAATAAAGATTAAGTTCTACCACTAAAAAAAAAATAAGTACTTTAATTAGATATATCAACTCCTGGAAATTAAAACTTAAAAATTAAAACAAATTTCAGAAAAGATTTTAGAACAATTTTAGTTGTTGAGCGCAAAGACTATGGAACTGGACAGTTGGGTTTGAATTCTCTTTATGCATATACTATCTTTGGCTTCTAACAATATACTTGACCTGTCTGGATTTCATTTATTTATATTTAACAGGAATAATGGAGGTACTTACCTCATAGAGCTGTACTGAGTTAAATTATTTAATATATATTTTATTTAAATAATGTATTTTAAAACAAAAGTTCATTCCATGTAGCAAATTTTATATGCTATCTCTAAGGTAGTAATTATTATTATAGTTTTTGCCTATTTTTCAATTCTTAAGTATTTTCTATAACTCTTGCCACTATAGCCATCTGAGTATTATTAGCCATATTCTATCATTATCGCATTCTCTCTATCTCTTTCTAGATTTCTGGACCTCCTATAAGAAATTGTGTATATCCAGACAGATGAGATGGGATGGAGAGTGAGTAAGAGTGGGTACCTCTAGCTTTGACAAGCATTAAAAAAGAAAAAAAAAACATTCTCTTTGTATTTCTTAATACCGCTCATAGGTAAAATTGTGGAATTAGCAGATTGTTTTAGATTTCCTTGTGTTGGTTGCTGCTCCTTGCTATAACCCTGCAACCAGGGTTTGGGAGGTACTCCTGCCTTCATAGAGCCTGTTATGATGACTTCAGCATATTGACCCAATGGTCCATGCTCTGCACCTTTGCATTATTCTTTATGTGCTACCACTCTATTCCCAGGGAAACAGACCCAAGTTCCCAATGTCTCATAATCTTGTTGTCTCTTAGTTAATGCTGGATTATAGTGTGCTTATCAAAAAATGAATCTTACCTGGAACATTAACAAATGTGTTACTCTCTCTACAGATCTCCTCAACCTCTCTCCTTTTGTATCTGTTCTTTTCATATATGAATCACATATTAACAATTTTTATATTTACTTTGGGTTAATTTTAATGCCCGGTATGGTTCATATGTAAAAGATAATACTTAATCATACACATTTGAATAAATGTCTGAGTTTGGCTTAGATGTTGCTGGGAGTATTTTAGTCATTCTTGAACCTAGAAGTTGAATGTCTGTTGCAGGAATGAGAGAGAGGCCTGGCACATTCTCATATATTTCAAGGTGAAGTTGTTTTAAGTAGTTCAGAATTTCCCAGCTCATGATTTGTAGTCCTTGAGATAACCAAAGATAAAAAGAGGCCCATTGCCAAATCAAGCCGAGAAACACTACATACTCCACAGTATTCTTAAAGATTAATAATATGTAATATCATATAAAAGATTATGAGAATTTTTATAAAAGGAAAGCATAGTTTTTATTTTAATATAACATTTCCATTTCATTTTGCATAACATCTGTTAACATATATGGAAAAAATGTTTCTTGGAATATCCTTTGGAAAAGACCATTTTTAGATGAGAAGTAGTAGAGTATATTCACATAATTTAAATGATTATGAATTTGATGTAAATAAAAATGAAGTTTGAGTTATGCTTATTTCATAATTATGTAAAATATTAGAATTTTTTAAATAAAAATTTCCCACTTCTAATTTGAACATGTGACTCTGTAAACAGGCAAACTTTGATTTTTTTGAACTGAAAAATTAAGACCTACACACTAAGAGAATGGCGAATGGCAAATGGCTTGTGGCACGGCCTCTGTGGAGCTAACTGCACAAAGTGAGAAAATTAGGTTGTCTCATTTCATGGACTATACAGTAGCTCACACTGTGCTGGGAATTGGCCTAAATTAAATCTAGATCACAGAAAGCTTTTTATGCTATTAGCAAATCTGTAGTTATCAATTCTTTCTTTAATGAGAAGTCAGAATAATTGAAACTGAACTGGACTAATGTATTTCTAAGTCTTAGAGCTATTGGTGAACATAGAGGCAGAGAGTCTGCAATGACTATGATTTTTATAGTTTGGCAACTATGCCAACTGTGCATTATCTTGGGGGAAAATGGTGTTTTATCGAGTATGTTAGCTCCCTGTTCGAGGCTAGAAGAATGTTAACTTTTTTATGCAGGACCACAATTACTTAGTGTGAGTCAAGTAGAAATAAATTGCTCCCACATACCAATACCTACTGAAAAAATCCTCATGCTTCTTTTCATTCCCCTGCTAGACTATTTAACCACAGCCCATCTTTAAATGGGATAATGTAATCAGTGACTACTATGCTTTTACATGTTCCCAAATAATAATTTCTCAGGTTTTTACATGTCAGAGTGCCAGGTAGATTTGTGTTTGTGCTGTCTTCTCCAATTTGCTAGCCTTGGAATGCTCATCTCTCTCACAAATTAGTCTGATGTTAAGATTCAGTGAGACCTCTGGAGTTGAAATCATAGTTTTTCTCTCTTGCTCTTGAATACATTCTCATGGCATAGGAGATTAGAGGATAGAACTCTATTGGTCTAGGAACTTTCTGTTGATCTTTATTAATATTCTGATCTTCCTACTATATTTGTTGAAGAGAGTGTTGGAATATGGAAAGCCTGAAAGAATGTATGATGACATTAAAAACAAGACACCATGGGGGTGGGGAATGCATAGTAACATGAAAGTCAAGAATGAGTAGAAATTCCCTCAGTTATAAATGTCCTTTCAGATGTTTTTTAGCATATAAAAAATACCTGACTGCACTTGGCAGTTAAAAATAAAAACAGTGAGATAGAAAAAAACTGAGAAGAAAATCATTGTCTAAATTGTGGGGGAAAATTCAGATATTAATATAGGCATAAATGGATGCAAGAATAAAGTGAGTATAAACAAGAATGGGATAGATAGCGTGATGATGAATACTAATGGGGAAGGCTGAAAATATACTCACTTTTCCCTTTGGTTTTGTCCATGTGTCCTACATGAATGTTCCTCAAAACTCTTCCCTGCAACCCATCCGGTTAATCCCCTCTCACCCTGCCTCTGGTTGCTGTCAGTTTGTTCTTAGTTTCAATGTCTCTGGTTGTATTTTGCTTGCTTGTTTGTTTTCATGATTAGGTTCTACTTATTTTGAATAATTGAAGGGTAAATGGACTGTTAACATTTTTTTAAAAGTTGACTGGAAAGGGACTGTTCTGAAGAGCCAAAAATTTCAATTATGTTAAAAAGATACCATATGTGTTTAGTAATACTATCTTTTAACATTTTTTAAAAAATCAAAGGGGCTGTGGACTTTAATGTTTTTTTTTTTTAATTTAAAGAGAAAGTTGACTGTTCTATAGAGTCCAGAATTTCAGTTAAGTTAAACAGAAACAGAATGCTTTTAGTAATAGAGCTGTTTTAACATTTTTTAAAACACCAAAGGGAAAACAGACTGTTAACCTTTTTAAAAAATTGAAGAGAAGGTGGACTGTTCTAAATTTGGTTATTTTGGAATGATTTAAGAAGAGACAAACTGAAGAAGATGAGAAACGCTGTGAAGGGTTGGTGGTGAGAAATTTTAAGAAACACAATTCTCCATGTGGTCAAGCTGAATAATAAATTTGATGACATAATTTTGTGCAAATATAAAAAGTCCACTGAAAAGAATATAAGCTGGGCTCCCCTTGCTTCCGTTAAAGGGAGAATGTTTTTCGTGTACTGGCTTAGAAAACAAAGACTATGGTTTTTTCAAAGAGTTCTGTGTCAGAAGAAACAAACTCAAGACAGCAGCTTTCTTGGTGATGTTGCACACACACATTGGTCAAGACTTCTAGTGAAGAAGGAGCTTGTCCAGTACTCCTCCATAAAAAAGGCCGACTCTCCTACAATGATGTCATTGCTTCCACCAACAGCAGTGGAAGCAAGTGTTACGGTACTTATTTGAATCTGCTGAATTCATTTAAAATGGACCTGAGCATGGAGAACACAGTGCATGCCTTCTGTCAATTTTATGCGGGGAAGATCGGGGATATTGCAAGACATAAATTACAGGCGTGTGGGATGCACCAAGCCCTTTTTGTCTTGGACCCGCTGTGTACATTTCTAATCTATAAGATGCTGGGTTTTTGTACTTGGCAAGATAGCTGCAGCTGTGTACAACCAGGTCAATGTGAAAGCTTTAAAAAGGAACATCACGTATTATTTTAGAAAATTGATGTGTCAGTCCCACCTGGCACAAGTGTTTGTGGTTTAATTTCTCCCTGTGAAGCCAGCTTGTGTTTACACAATCTTGTGAATGATTAGAAGGCAACCTGACATAATATTTTCATGAGATGATGCCCCATGAGGAATTCAAAGAGGAGATTGTGGCTTCCTCTTTACATATAAATTTACTACGTTAAAATAATGGCCTTCAGGAGGGCACACAGTCTCCTTTTTATTGGCTCCCCTGACTTATTCCTGCATTGTACCTTCAACTACCAGGGACTTCAACTACCAGACAATTTTGATTCTGAACTTAGCTTCCACTCATACCACCTTCACCTTTCTGGCATGAAAGGCACCTTGAAACCAAGAAAATAAAAGAATTATGCAAAAAAGGGAAAATATACTCACTTTTTTTAGACATAAATATTTAGTAAAGGTATTTGCAAGTTGGTGGTCTTAGAGTCTGAAGAACCCTATTTCAGCTGAAGTTTAAAAATACTTGAGATAAAAGATATGTCCATATCTAAGACATGTAAGGCAAAGAATTAGTAACCAGGACTAGAAATTCATATAAACGTGCTGTATCACCTTGAGTTAACCAATTGACACCTCAGTGTATTTCTTCTAAGATAGAGTAGGGTTAATGATAAACATTATTCTCTTCTTTTTTCAAAGCACTTTGACTTTGAAAGTCCTTATGTAATTTCAATTTATTTTTAAGCTTTTAAGCAATACAGAGGAGTGATAATATTATAGGAGTACATAGTCTTTCTCAAGTAATAAGAGGGATAAACTGAGTGGTAGAGCTTCAATAACAAATATAATGATTCAAACAACATTAAGATCCTGGTGGGAAGGTATATTCAGGAAATAAATGTTAAAGGAACACCTGAAATTAAAGGGCTAAAGAAATCAGTAAGAGCCAAGAAAATCAGTAACAGATGAGCTTTGGGTCAATGCATACAAGATAGGAAGCATAAGGCATGTTATAGTTAAAAATATATTCTTAAAGAAGAGCTAGATCTTTAGACTACCGAACCAGTTATTTTTCTTAATATTACATCTGTCCTATCAAGTAGTTGCAAGGAATGAGAATTGATGATTATAAATTCTAGCTACCTATTGGTAATGGCAGCTACTTAAATAAAAATTTCTAACAATTTTCCCGAAAGCCACACATACAGGTTAATGAGAAGAACAAATAAAGTTAAGCTATAATTGATATATATGGCATAATTAGAATACCAAGACTACTGCAAATCCCAAACTATGTGTAGGTAGTGAAATGAACACACAAGTTAACCATATTCATTCTCAGGATTCACGGCTGTGTAGAGAGTCCAGTAGAGACTCAACAGAAAACAGGAAAAGTGATAGGAACCTAATAGTGATGAATGTTGATAAAATAACACACAGTAAGAGTCAACAACTGTAATGAAGACATACTGAGAACAAATCAGAGAACTTGTTGGTCACAGGAGGCTACTGGAAGATTAAAGAAGGAAAAGATATGGAAGTGCATCAAACCAGTGGTGAAATTTCAGAAAAAAACACCTCTTTTGGGGTAGAGTTGGGAGACTTGGAGTAGGGAGTAACCCTTGGAGTTTTCTTGGTGAAAGAAAAGAAGGAAGCAGGCAATAAAAGTTTAAAATTCTACAGAAATAAAAGGACTTAACATATCAGAAAAACTACCAAACATTCTGTGAGGCAACCAAACTCAAGAAATGGAATATAGAGGCAAATATTTCAGAAATGAAAATAAAAGAATTATCTCAAAATAATTTGTGAAAAGCTCAAGGAAAATTGAACACTAAACATGTCCAGGGAAAACTGATTTGACTGGAACAGGAGTTATTCGAGAAACTTGAACAAATTTCTCTGAACAGCCTTAGTGAGTTATAGACTTGTGATTAAAAATAGACTTGCACCCCCCAAATTCTTTATTTTACTTAATAGGTTTGTTGTTGCTGATAATGATATTGGTTTAATAGTTCTGGAATTATTCTGTGTGTCCGGAAGGATAAAACAAATGAATAAATACATTGATGTAATAAGAATCAGGGTTCTTTGTGGAAAAAATATAGGTGAAATCCCCAGGTAAAGAAAACTCTGTGAACTATAAATATATGTTTATTTTCTAGCTTTATCTATGGAACTGGACCAGAATCAATAACAAGTAATTGGCAATGAGAATATTTGGTGCCTAGATCTACATTGCTAAATAATATTTAACATTAAAATAAACCAGGAGTTAGCCCTGGCTGGTGTAGCTCAGTGGATTGAGCACAGGCCTGTGAAGCAAAGGGTCACCGGTTCGGTTCCCAGTCAGGGCACATGCCTGGGTTTCAGGCCAGGTCCCTGGTGGGGGACACATGAGAGGCAACCACACATTGATGTTTCTCTCCCACTCTTTCTCCTTCTCTTCCCCTCTCTCTAAAAATAAATAAATAAAGTATTTAAAAATATAAATAAAATAAAATAAACCAGGAGTTTTGTGGAGAAATGGGTGATTCTAGGTTTGTGACACCAAAATGGTAATGTGAACCTAAAGCATTTTGATGTACCAGAAAATCTCTGTAAATAACTACTATTGTGCTGTAAAAAGAACATGGAGACAAAATTCTGTTTACATTAAAATAGGAGTGGGGCCCTGGCTGGCGTGACTCAGTTGGTTGGAGATTCTTTCCATGGACAGAAGGGTTGTGGGTTTGATTCCCAGCCAGGCCATATGCCCAGGTCATGGGTTTGATCACCAGTCAGGGCGTGTACAAGAAGATGGCTAATTGCTGTTTCTATCTCTTATTGATGTTTCCTTCTTTTTTTCACATTTTTAAATTATTTTATTGTTGTTTAATTACAATTGTCTGTATTTTCTCTTCACCCCTCACCCTCACCCCCTCCAAACCCACCTCCCTCCCTTGCTTCCACCCTCCCACTTAGTTTTGTCCAGGTGTCCTTTATAGTAGCTCCTGAAAACCCTTCTCCCCTCTGTCCCCTCCCCCTTCCCCTCTGGCTATTGTTAAATTGTTCTCAATTTCAATGACTCTGGTTATATTTTGTTTGCTTTTTTCTTTTGTTGATTATGTTCCAGTTAAAGGTGAGATCATATGGTATTTGTCCCTCACCGCCTGGCTTATTTCACTTAGCATAAAGCTCTCCAGTTCCATCCATGCTGCAAAAAAGGGTATAAGCTTCTTCTTTCTCTCTGCTGCGTAGAATTCCATTGTGTAAATATACTATAGTTTTTGATCCACTCATTTGCTGATGGGCACTTAGGTTGCTTCCAGTTTCTTTCTCTCTATATATGCCTCTTCTTCTTTCCCTTCTTCCCTTCCTCTGTCACTAAATATGAGTGAGAAAATGTCCTCTGGTGAGGATTAAAAAATATATTAATAAAATAAAACAGGAATGGGCTTGAAGGATCCCACATTGACAAATTTGGGACAATTAAAATTTCAAAAATAATGGTATAATGTATTTTAAAGGATTAATTATTGATTAAAAAAGGACTAAAAGATTTTAAAATCTTTTTTTGTTGTTGTTTTTTAAAATTACTTTATTGTTGTTCAATTACAGTTGTCTGCATTTTCTCCCCACCACTCTCCCACCCCAGCCAAACCCACCTCCCTCCCTTGCTTCCACCCCCACCCTTGGTTTTGTCCAGGTGTCCTTTATAGTAGTTCCTGAAAACTCTTCTCCCACAGTCCCCTCCCTCTTCCCCTCTGGCTATTGTTAGATTGTTCTTAATTTCAATGACTCTGGTTATGTTTTGTTTGCTTTTTTCTTTTGTTGATTATGTTCCAGTTAAAGGTGAGATCATATGGTATTTGTCCCTCACCACCTGGCTTATTTCACTGAACATAATGCTCTACAGTTCCATTCATGCTGTTGCAAAGGGTATAAGCTCTTTTTTTTCTCTCTGCTGGGTAGAATTCCATTGTGTATATATACCATAGCTTTTTGATCCACTCATTTGCTGATGGGCACTTAGGTTGCTTCCTGCCCTTGGCTATTGTAAATTGTGCTGCTATGAACATTGGGGTGCATAGGTTCTTTTGGATTGGTGTTTCAGGGCTCTTAGGGCATGTGTTAACCACATACTAACCAGATTGAACAACAAGAAATCTTGCTCCCCTTAAAAACTGAAGTTTTGGAAAACTCAATAAGCAAGTTAGTTTAATCATTTATTAATTATCAAAACTAACAACGAAACCTATACAATTTTATTAACCAATGTAAGCCCAATACATTTACTAAAAATTAAAAAAAAAACTAGTAAGTGCTTAGAATATGATTTCAGCACTGTTCTAAGCACTTGTACATGTTTTATCTTATTTATTTTTTCTAAACCCCCTGAGAGGGGAGTTTTATTTTATAGGTGGCAAACTCATTTGGAGACTCTAAAAAGCTAGTGCTCGATCACATGCAAAAACCAAGATTTTAACGCAGGCCAGTGTACCTCTGAAGTTTCCGTCACTGTTCTTTGACTTGCCATTTGTCTAACTTAATAGTTTTAAAGGATCATCCAAATTACCAACCCATTTTGTCATCACAACATTCTGTGAGCTAGTCAAGTTCTGAACTATTTATTACTTTTTAAATAAGCATGTAAGTTGAGGTTCAAAAATACAAAATATCTTGATCTAATTAGTAGAATAGCCAGGACTGGGGTTTAAGCTTTTTGAATACCACTCAGTGCCTTTTTACAATGGCACGGTACCAAAAAATTAAAATCTTGGAAAGTTTTGAAAAATGAAATGTGTGTTGATGAATAAATGTTGCATTTATATGAATTTTCAGGAGGAAATTCTGGAAAAACTTTTAGAGACTACAGTAGGCAAAATGATGGCTGTCAATGGAAGATCAAATCTGAATTCCCAGAACCTGTGAGTATGTTGGGTTGCATGGCGAGGGGCAGTTAAAATTGAAGATGGGATTAAGATTTCTAATCAGATGACATGAAAACAAAGATTATCCTAGGTTCCTCCCAACCCCATGGGCCTTACGCAATCACAAGCGTTCTTAAAAGTGGAAGAGGGAGACCTGAGAGAGTTAGAGACAGGATGATGGAAGCGAGGTCAGAGTGATGCTAGCTGAGAAGCCCATGCTGCCTCTAAAAATGTTTGAAGGTTGCCATGAGTCAAGAAATATGGGTCTCCAGAAGCTAGGAAAGGTCCCCTACAGCTCTCAGAAGGACCCCTCCCAACACCTTGAGTTTAGCCAGGAAGATCTTGCGTTAGGCTTCAAATTTCTAGAATTCTAAGATAATACATTGGTGGTGTTTTTAGGCACAACATCTGTAATAATTTGTTGCAGCAGCAATAGAAAACTGTAACACAGTAAAAAATTTGAACAGGAAGAAAGGAAGTAGATAAATAACAGTGGGTTCTTTTTGAGTTAGTTTTCCTGAGATGGAAATGGATATGCTGATGCCATTGATTTTGAAAAGGCTAGAAAGTTATAACACTTGTGAGGTAGGTGTTAGGATATCTGACTGAGGAATTATAGAATATATCTAGGCCAGGAAGGGTCATATCTCTTCCTCAGTTTCAATAACTTTCTCATTGCTCTCTCATCTTTGGTGAAGAATTATAAAGCCTTTGTAAAGAAATGTTACTGTACTGAGAAAAGAACATGGGTATGAAATGCTGTTTAAATTAAAATGAACTGAGAGAAATTGTAAAAAGGCCCATTGAAGAGCAAGGGACTTAGTCTCATCTCACGTTTCTTCTCAGCCCCTCTGACCTGCTGTGCATACTGGGTCACAGAAGACTATTTAACTTTCTCTTCTGTGAATCAGTGTGAAAAAGAATGAGAATAAATGCATGCTGTGCCCCAAATTTTGCTAAGTCTTTTCAGAAAAACTTCAGAGGCATACACACAAGAGAAATGGATGCATTTTAAGATCATTCATTTGCAAATTGCCAGGTAAGATTACATTAGGCTGATCTGCATGGTTTCAGCATGACTAAAGAGAATTACTTGAAAATGAGTAGGCAATTGATTCAAAAGTCTCTCAATTCACTTTCACATCACATCCTTCAATATATATATTTTCCTTCTCTACTGTAAAAGTCTTTCTGTTAAGGGGCCATAGTTCTACAGAAAATTGACATTTTGATATAATAATTTGTAATATTACCACAGTGGTCATAATGCATTTCCATTTTCAAATACTTGTGCAAATATATATCAAGGGTTAGGTTCTCTAAAGTTGAAAGAGTTATAGTATTTTACTCATGCTTACATCTACATATTGCTTTCTTTGTGAGAGCTTTTATACCTGTAAACCCTAATTATTGCAATGTCTAAATCTATAGTGATGCAGTATTGCTGTAATGTGATCCATCAGAGGCTTTAAGGCAAATGAAACATTTAGCTCATCATTTTTATGGAAAAAGAACAACTGCCACAAACTAAGTATAATGATCCGGAAAACAATTTTATCTGCCAAATAGAACAGATGATAATGAATAGTCTTGAATTTTCACTTATTTAATTTACGCAAATCAAGCCGTATTGTGGTTGATCTTGATGTTAGATTGAGAAGCTTTATATTAACTGTATAGTAATAATGAACTATTTAGAACATGCATTTTTATTTGGAGGAGCCTAGGTGATATACCGAACCCATAAGAGGTTTAGTTGACAGCAATTGCAGATTCAAGCCCACTCTTCAGAATCATGCCACTGTCAACTTTTTCTAACTAATTCATATAAAACTGCAACTCAAGTAATATACTTTGTGGTTTCACTTGGCTCAATTTTGTCAACCAGAACAAAAATAAATTTTAACTTTATGAGAAGGGTATGTATGTGCAAAAGAATACTCTCCGGCAAGGCTGGGAAATGGATCATTTTGTGCTGTAGCAGTCTTGATTTACAAAGTCTGGATTTATACAAACATGTTTTCTCCAGTTCTTTATATGAGGGCACACCACAGCAGCAAAGGACTGCTGGGTCTAATTCACCAGAAACACAAAAACATGAGCTACACTTGGAGCCTCTTAGAACACTGAATACTACTTTCTTGGTATAACTGAAAACGTTGGGGCTTTTAATTATTTCTTAGTTGGTGAATTCTCATCTGTATAGGGCTACAATCAAGACTTAATGATGATCTATCTCAGGAGAGTTTAGTTAACATAGTTACTATCTTATTCTTAAATTATACATTCACTACATATACAGCTAGGTTTACTGGAGGAATCCTTCCGCTTGTTCAAGGTTGATTTCTGCATCACTGTTCTCCAGTACATCCCTCCCACATGTTGACTTTGCCTCAATAATTATCCTCTTGCTTGGAGTTAGCATAGAGATAAACTCAAGTTAATCTCATCTTTGAAGAGAACAATGAAGTCAAAACTCTCACCAGACCAATCATTTGTTATAGATACTGCTTTTCTTCCTTTAGAATTCTGTGTTATAATTGGGTGTCACACTCAAATGTCTTTGGAGGCCAGTGGCCGTTGATGGAAATGAGAGATGGGAAGCCTGGGGGCGATAACGGAATATTGCACAGCCCTGGCAGGGTTGGTCCCTCTCGCGCAGACATGCTGATCCAGATGCCAGAGCTTCTCATTTTCTGAGAAAACCTGGAATCTGGATTTTATCTAAACTGTCTTAAATGTGGAATGCTACTGACTACCTAATAAAGCCAAACCAAAACCAAAACAAAAAACTTTGCAGGTCTGGTAAGAGATTTCTGTGGGGTGAATTCAGCCTGTTTCTTGCTATTTTGGGCTAGTTTTCAGTCTTTGGAATATTCTTATTGTCCTTACTTCCTCTCTTCTTACTAATTCTTCAAAACATTATGATACAGAGATACATAAATTAAACTGTAAATAAAACTGCACATAAGTAAAAATGCTTCTACTTAACTCATGTGTGATTTCCCAAATGCCGAAATCAGTGACTACCTCTCTGTAGCACTTGATATTCTGGGTCACTCCTTTCCCCAGGTGTTATCACCTGCGTTGATGCCTCTGTCACCATTCTCAGTCTCTTCATCAATGAAAGTAACTTCTTATTCTCCTTTGCCCA
>PVKM010016942.1:0-26361 GCA_004027735.1 Carollia perspicillata
TTTTTATTTTAATACTGTATTCTTTAGCTGTGCAGAAACTTTATGTTGATGAGATCCCATTTGTTTATTCTTTCCTTTATGTCCCTTGCTCTAAGGGACATATCAGTAAAAATGTTTCTGTGTGAAACATCTGAGATTTTCCTGCCTATGTTCTCCCTTAGGACTTTAATGGTGTTCTGGCTTATAGGACTTTAATGGTGTTCTGGCTTATATTAAATTGTTTATCCACCTTGAATTTACTTTTGTGTATGGTGTAAGTTAGTGCTTGAGTTTCATTTTTTTTGCACATAGCTCTCCAGTTCTTCCAACACCATTTGTTGAAGAGGCTATCTTTATTCAATTTTATGTTGCTGTCCCCTTTGTCGAATATTAATTGACCATAGAGACTTGGGTTTATTTCTGGGTTCTCTATTCTGTTCCATTGGTCTATGTGCCTGTTTTTATGCCAGTACCAGGCTATTTTGATTACAGTGGCCTTATAATACAGTTTGGTATCAGGTATTGTGATCCCTCCTACTTTGTTCTTCTTTTTCAAAAGTGCAGCAGCTATTCAGGGTTGTTTATGGTTCCATACAAATTTTTGAAGTGTTTGCTCTATGTCTGTGATGTAAGCCATTGGTACTTTAATAGGTATCGCATTGAATCTGTAAATTGCTTTGGGTAGTATGGACATTTTGATTATGTTAATTCTTCCAATCCATGAACACGGTATATGTTTCCATTTGTTTATGTCTTCCTTGATTTCTTTCTTCAGTGTTGTGTAATTTTCTGCATACAAGTCTTTTACCTCTTTGGTTAGGTTTATTCCCAGGTATTGTATTTTACTTTTTGCTATATCAAATGGGACTTTTTTCTTGATTTCTGCTTCTGCTGTTTCAATATTGGTATACAAAAATGCCTTTGATTTCTGGATATTGACTTTGTATCCTGCTGTGTTGCCAAATTCATTTACTAGGTTGAGCAGTTTTGGGGTGGAGTCTACAGGATTTTCTATGTACACTATCACGTCATCTGCAAATAATAACAGTTTTGTTTCCTCTTTTCCGATTTGGATGCTTTTTATTTCCTCTTCTTGTCTGATTGTTGTGGCTAGGACTTACAATACTATGTTGAATAGAAGTGGTGAAAGTGAACAACCTTGTTTTGCTCCTGATCTTAGTGGAAAAGCTTTTAGTTTTTGCCCATTGAGTATGATGTTAGTTGTAGGTCTCTCATATATGGCCTTTATTATGTTGAGAAATGCTCCCTTTATTCCCACCTTGCTCAGTGTTTTCATCATAAATGGGTGCTGTACCTTATCGGATGCTTTTTCTGCATCTATTGATATGATTATGTGTTTTGCTTTTGTTTATGTGATGTATTACATTTACTGATTTGTGAATGTTGAACCACCCTTGCATCCTGGGATGAATCCCACTTGGTTATGGTGTATGATCTTTTTAATGTATTGTTGGATGTGGTTTGCCAATATTTTGTTGAGGATTTTAGCATCTATGTTCATCAGTGATGTTGGCCTGAAGTTTTCTTTCTTTGTTGTGTCTTTATCTGGTTTTGGAATTAGGATGATGTTGGCTTCATAAAAAGAGTTTGGGAGTCTTCCATCCTTTTGAATTTTTTCAAATAGTCTGTGAAGGATAGTGGTTAGCTCTTCCTTAAATGTTTTGTAGAATTCTCCTGTGAAACCATCTGGTCCTGGGCTTTTGTGTGTCGGGAGTGTTTTGATCACTGCTTCAATTTCTTTTGCTGTTATTGATCTGTTCAGGGTTTCTGCTTCTTCTTCACTGAGTTTTGGAAGATTGTATTTTTCTAGAAATTTGCCCATTTCACCTAGGTTTTCAAATTTCTTGGCATACAGTTTTTCATAGTAATTTCTTACAATCCTTTGTATTTCTGTGGTGTCAGTTGTAATCTTTCATTTCTGATTGTGTTTATTTGGGTCCTCTCTCTTTTTTGCTTGATGAGCCTACTTAAAGGCTTGTTGATTTTGTTTATCTTTTCAAAAAAACAGCTTCTGGATTCATTGATCCTTACTATTGTGCTTTTCATCTCTATGTCATTGAATTCTGCTCTGATCTTGGTTATTTCCTTCCTTCTACTAGCTCTGGGCTGTCTTTGTTGTTGTTCCTCAAGTTCTTGTAGGCATAGGGTTAGGTTGTTTGTTTGAAATGTTTCTATCTTTTTTAGGTAGGCCTGTATTGCTATGAACTTCCCTCTCAGGACTGCCTTTGCTGTGTCCCATAAGTTTTGGGTTGTCATGAGTTCATTTTCATTTGTTCCTAGAAACTTTTTGATTTTTTTCCTAATTTCATTCTTGGCCCATTCATTGTTTAATAGCATGCAATTCAATCTCCATGATTTTGAGTGTTTGGTTTTTTTCCTTGGGGTTGGTTTCTAATTTCAGTCCCTTGTGGTCAGAGAAAATGCTTGGTATGATTTCAATTTTCTTGAATTTGTTGAGGCTTGTTTTGTGTCCTATCATGTGGTCTATCTTTGAAAATGTTCCATGTGCATTTGTAAAGGATGTGTATTTATCTTCTTTGGGATGAAGGGCTCTCTATATATATATCAGTTAAGTCTATTTCATATAGGGCTTTGTTCAATGTCACAATATCTTTGTTGATATTTTGTTTGGAGGATCTGTCCATTTTTTACAGTGGAGTGTTAAAATCCCCTACTATAATTTTGTTGCTGTCAATATCCTTCTTGAAGTCCTCTAAGATTTTCTTTATGTATTTGGGTGCTCCTACATTGGGTGCATAAATATTTACAACATTTATGTCTTCTTGGTGGATTCTTCCCTTGAGTATTATGAAGTGACCTTCTGGGTCTCTCTTTATGGCCCTTTTTCGGAATTCTATTTTGTCTGATGTGAGTATTGCTACCCCAGCTTTCTTTTCCTGTCCATTTGCTTGGAATATTTATTTCCAGCCCTTTACTTTCAATCTGTGTAGCTCTTTTGTCCTAAGGTAGGTTTCTTGTAGGCAGCATATGTGTGGGTCATGCTTTCTTATCCATTCAGCTATTCTATGTCTTTTAATTGGAGCATTTAATCCATTTACATTTAAGGTTATTATTGATAGGTTCTTATTCATTGTCATCTTTGTACCTGTGTTCCTCTCTCTGTGTCTCTCTTTTCCTTAAAGCAGATCCTTTAGCATGTCTTGCAGAGCTGGTTTGGTGGAGGTGTATTCTTTTAGACTTATTTTGTCTGAAAATCTCCTTATTTGGCCTTCTATCTTGATTTTAAGTCTTGCTGGGTAAAAAGTATCCTTGGTTGTAGTCCTTTAGTTCTCATTACTTGGAATATTTCTTGCCATTCTCTTCCAGCTTGGAGTGTTTCCATTGAGAAGTCAGTTGCTAACCTTATTGGGGCTCCCTTGTATGTTATTTCCTTTTTCTCCCTTGCTGCCTTTAAAATTCTCTCTTTGTCTTGGAATTTTGCCATTTTTATTATGATGTGTCTTGGAGTGGGCCCTTTTGGGTTCCTCTTGATTGAGACTCTCTGTGTTTCTTGGATTTGTGTGACTTTTTCTCTCATCAAATTAGGGAAGTTTTCCATCATTACTTTTTCAAATAGGTTTTCTATCCCTTTTTCTTCTTCTTCTCTTTCTGGTATCCCTATTATTCGGATATTATTATGTTTCATATTGTCTTGTATTTCTCTTAATCCCTCTTCATTTTTTTCTGAGCCTCTTTTCCTTTTCCTGCTCTTTCTGGGTGCTTTTTTTTTTTCTATTTTGTCTTCCAGCTCGCTGATCCAATCTTCTGCTTCACCTATCCTGCTTTTGATTCCTTCTACTGTGTTCTTCAGTTCAGATATTGTATTCTTCATTTCCTCTTGGCCCTTGTTGATATTTTCTATTTCCTTTTTCATATTGATATAGTTTGCAGCAAGTTCATTTTGGCTTCCTTGTAGTTTCTGGTAGTTGGTTCTGAGCTCATGGAGCTTCCTGGTGACCATTGCTTTGAACTCAACATCTGATAGTTGAGTTTCCTCTATTTTGTTCAGCATTCTTTCTGATGAAGGAGGAAGGTTTCCTCCTTCCCTTTCATTTGGGGATTGTTTCTTTGTCTTTCCATTGTTTGTAAGACTCTTCTTATTAGCCTCAGCTTCTCAAATTGATCTGATCTGGGTCTCTGGGTTTCTGGTGTGAGCTTCTGTGATAGAGTACCTGTGAGGTTCAGTGGTGCAGTCTCCTCGGGTATCCTAGTGTTCACTGCTTCCTCCTATTCTGCAGGGAAGACCAGAAAGTGGTGCTGGTTTCCATCCCCAGTGCTCTCCCCAGGTGGACCCGTTTGAAGGCTCACACGTCCTCTTGCTGCCTCTGTTCTTGGATGGGCAGCCCCTTTGGGGTGCTGAGCCCCCCTCTCAGCTGAGCACCATCCTGGGGGGAGGGGGCTTGCCTGGCTGCAGCCTCAAGTTGCCACTGCTAAGTACTGCTGGCTGCTGCCACTGCATAAGGAGGAGGTAGAAAGACACTGGGGGCACTTGCTCTAGAGCATCCCCAACACTTGGGACTTTTTTTTAACTCAACATTATTAAATCAACAGGATGTGTGTTTTTTTTTAACTTGGATTCATTTAAAATATAACTCCACAGCCTGTATAACATGGCTTGTCCATTTTGCCTGGACATTTGGACACTAGGAGGAAATACATGCATTTCATCTTTAAAAGGACTTATACTATTTAGAAACCTGAAGGTTTTTGTTTTAACACTCACCTTGTGGGTAATCATTGTGGTTATGTTAATAATGCAACAATATAGAGAACCTAATGTGAACTTTCACATGACAATGGATTTATTTGATTCCGTCAGAAAATATAGCAAACACTAATGAGGAATCTCACCAGAAGGCTGAGTAAGAGTTGTGTTTTCCACTGCATACCGGAAAGAACCAAGAATTTTCTAAACATTTAAAATATCTCAGTGTTTGAGTCATTTCTAGTTCCTATCAAGACACTTCTGGGCCCAGAGCGGATACACATGAAACACTCTCAGTCTTGCAGGAAGCTAATACAAGTACAAAGATAAGACTGAGCAGGTACGTGTGTACAGGAGAGCACATTAAGTGTTGATGTTCAAAGACAGGAGATTTTATGAAGATCATAGCAAGGCATCATTTGAAATGAGCCTTAACATGTAGATAAGCACTGCCCACATGAAGATGAGGATGAGAAAGAGGTTTCCAGCAGAAAGGTTAGAAAAATGAGAAAACAAGGGATTTCTGGAGTGATTCTCTGTGTGTGTCTGTGCTGAAGGAGACAAGATGGATGGTTATTGTATGCAAAACAACTTCATGGATTTTGATTTACAAAAAGAAATGAAGAACTGAAGATGAAACAAAGAAAAACAATGCTACAGATTATAATAATGCCTAAACACCTTAACTATTCATAGTTTGTCAGTAATGGTTCAGAATTGAGAGCTATGAAAGAAAATTGTGTGGGTTTGCCCAATTCTTGAATTTTATCTGTGTTTTCACTACCATCTGTCTTTTTTGGCTTTCCCTTCTATTCAAGAGAAGCATTTTGGAAAACAAAAGGTTAAATGTGATATTGTGTGCATGAGCCCACACTTAATTTTTTAAGAACCCAATTATTTATAACCTTTAGGCTTCAATTATCATTGATAACTAATCACTGGTGACATGTCTTTATAGTATACCAGAGGATCCTAACACATTCTGGGAACCAGGGACAACATGGAATGACTGGAGATTTTATGGTTTATAAAATCAGCAATATAATAGAAATTATGCTTAGGATATGTGAATCTGACTGTGTGGGAAGGGTTGGATCAGGGAGAATTTGGTAGTCTAAAGAGAGCGGCTGAAAGATCGAATCACACTCATGGCAGTGGGTATAGAAAAGAAAGAATGCAGACAAATATGGCTCTAAAGATGGAGAGAGTAAGAGCAGTTTATTACTGACAGAAAAAGGTCCAAGAAGGTTCTGAGGGCAGGTCACTGACCACCTGGTACTCAACAGAAATAAAGCACGTAGAAGTACAGATGGTTGAACATTTCCCGAGTTAGGTACCTGAATAACACAGAGGCTGGGATGGTCTATTGTCAGTACAACATTCAGCTCTAAATCTGGAGGGACAGCCTCAGCTATCCTGGGAAGGTAATAGTTACAGAAATCTATGAAAGGAGTAGCAAATAATAAGAAAAGAAGGAGGCTGAGGACTCACTATTAACCTAAACTACTCATATCTAATTTATGTATTTATTTAGAACACATAAAAAGACGAAAATAGGTCAAAGGAACATTCAAGGAGAAGAGAATGGACACAATATAGCTAAAAATAATTCAAGGTGAACTAAAGTTAGGACACAGGAAAACCAGGCACAAAGCTGCAGATATTGCAGAGATGACGGGATGAGGAAAAAAATCATTGTGTTTACCAATTAGATGGATCGCTACAACATTCAGAAAATCTGACAGCAGAAAATAATTGAGCATTCATTTTCTACATGCCAGAAAGTATGTCAGGGTCTGAAGTTATAAGTGTGGGGGGAAAATATAATAATAAATAGAAATGACTTTTACATGCAGGTTTTTTAAGTCTCAGTACTGATGAAGGAAAAAGAAGCATTGAAAAAGGCATAGAAGGCAAGGACACTAAAGAAATGTGTGTATATGATATGAAGGAAGGAAAGAAATAAGTCTGTAGATTGATTTCTTTGTTTTTATGGATATATATATGTATATATATATATATATAATTATATTAAAATAGCCTTATCTACCTAGTTATAAGGTCTCTTACTTATATCTGATATATTACGTATATGGAATAGAATCAGGACCAACAACATAATCTACAAGGTCCTCTACAAAATGAAAACCTAAGGCCTCTTGTTGAAACTTCACTAAGAATTCAAGACCCTGTTGGAAGAGCATTAAAACAAGGTCGAGGCCCTTTTGAGCCTAAGGCCCGGCACAGGCTGTGTGTCCATGAAGCCAGCCCTGCACCGAATTCATTCTCCCATCCAGTGTTCCTTTTGTGGTCTCTGCGATTATCTCCTCTCCTGCATCTCTTTATCCCAAGGTACCTGGGAGCTCAGGTTTTGCCCTCTTCTCTATTACACGAACTTCTGGTGCTCGCTCACCGTCTCATAGCTTAGCAAACCATCAATATGCAAGTATTCTCCACCTTTCATCTCCAGGCCAGGCTTCTCTCGAGAACTTCAAACCCATGTATCTGACTGCCCAGTACCCACCTCCATCTGGCCATCTACGAGGCATTTCGAGTTTAATGTTCCGTGCTCCATCTTAGGCTCAACTCCTCATGTCTCCCCCAAACCTGCTCCTCCTGCAGCCCCACACTCATGATTAATTATATCCCCAATCTTCTAATTTCTGAGGTCAGAAAAAAAAGAACCCTATCTATTTGCTTTCCGATTTACATTCATTTCTCATCTATCATCTCCAGGACTCTGAATCCTCACTCTAGTCTGATCCACCGTCATCCGTCACCTGCACCACTGCAGTCGCTTGTTAACACAGCTCCTTGCTTTTACCTTGTGCTCCTCGCCTGTTCTCAGCAAAGCGGCCAGGATGTTTCTGTTCAAGTCTAACTCAGCGGAAGTCACTCCACAAAGCCCTGAAATAGCTTCCCATTTGCTTTATAATAAAAGACAAGTCCTACAAATGTCCTCAAAACTGTGCGATCTGACCTCTTGTTACTCTCTCTCATCCTCTCTGACTCATGAGATTTCCGGAAGCGGTCCTGTGCAGCGATACTCGCGCCTCCCTCCCTGAACCCCCGCCCCCTGGAGAGCTGCATCTCACCTTCTCAGTGGGGCCCATGCTGATATCGTACTGCAGTGATGCCTGGGGCCTTCATCTCCCCACACTCAGTCTCCCTTACTCTGCTCTATGGTTTTCTGTAATTTTTTTTCATAGCCCTCGAAACCATGTGAATTCCACATAATAAGGTTTGCCTTTTGCCTTGCTTCTTCTACTAAAGTGAAGGCTCCACTAGGACAGGCAGAGATCAGGCACAGAGCAGGTGCTCAATAAACACTTTTAGAATGAATGGATAATTAACTAAGTGCACAAATGCCAGGAACTGTATGCTCACTCCACAGCTTAGTGCTGTATTATAAATTAAGCAATGCAAAGTAAATAAATCCTGCAGCTCTCTGAAAACCCTGGTAGGTAATGAACAACAGGATATAAAACTAAAAATAGCCCGCTTTATTAAGTGGTATTTATAGTGATGGCAGTCATGAAATGTTCATTTATTGGAAATATCAAGTAAATTTAATTTAGTTCCAGGTTAAATGTTTCTCGCTCTATCCTTTTGTTTCCAATAACTTAAATATCAATAAATGTATTTCCTTATGGGTATTATTGTTAACATTTAAATTTCTGACCTCCAGAACAGCAGGAATTGATTAACATTTAACAACATGGAAATGTGAAGAAATGAGAAAATTAATTATTGCACCTCCCAACTCAGTACTTATGGCTTGGTTTTAATGCATCGTGGAAAGGCTTTAGTCTTCAGATAATCTTTTTAAAATGTGCGTTCTTGCACGATGGGGTGGCAAAAAAGAAGAAAGTGCATGAATGACTCAATTTAATCCCATTCAAAGATCCAGTGACCACTGGAGGTATATGAATAAAAAAAAAACCCAACAGAAAAATACCTGTATAATTTCTAATCATCATTAAGACAACAATAAAAACAAAAGTCAAGTGAACCCCATTTAAATGGCATTTTTGCCTAATTTTTTATCGTCTGCTTTACATTAAGATTGAAAGGGAGAATTGCGAGTTTGAGGATACAGAGCAGCATAATGTAAAGCTTTAGAATATTGAGTTAGAGCTGCTACTACTACCAAACAGGTTCTTCTGAAAGTCTAAATCTGTCACTGTCCACTGAAAGTCTTGCAATGGCTCCCTTTGGGCCCAGAATCAAAGCTGAAGTCCTCCCAGGGCTCGGTGGTCCTACACGATTAGGACCTCCGTACCTCCGACCTCGATCACATATGAAGGGTAAGGCTCTCAATTCAAGGAGTCACAGAAATGTAACAGCATTCCAGTCAAATTCCCACATCTCAGAATAATCCATCCTATGGTTAATTTAAAATATGAGAATGGGCATAAACACAAAAAAATTAAAAAAGAGTAATGATTGTGTACTTTCTGTACCTCATACTAAAATGTATTATAAAACTATAATATAAAATGTGTTACAATACCAAAGTTTGATTGTTAAATCTGCATATTAAATTATTCAACCAACTTACTGAAGTCTTTATTATATGCAATTGTCATGGTATTTTGAGCTAATTAAGTGGAGTCCTCAAAGTTTACAGTCATATTATCTAAAAACAATGAACAACTTACATTTTTCTATCCAATTTTTATACTTCATTTCTTTCTCTTGTCAAAATGAGTTGGTACATATTTTTGAAACTGTTTAATAAAATGCCAAAAATGGGTAGTATGGGCCTTGTTGCTAACCTATGAAAATGCTTATTTTTCTACATTTATTACTATAAAATTGATTGTTTTGAAAAAGAATGTTTATAAAATGAAAACTGTATAACTAGGAAAACAACCTAGAATATCCAAAATAAAACATATCCTAGAAAAATTATTACACTTTAAATATAAAGGAAATTGTGTAAAAATCCTTGGACATCCTCCCTGCCTGGTGTGGCTCAGTGGATTGAGTGCTACCCTGCCAACCAAAGGGTTACTGGTTCAATTCTCAGTCAGGGCACACGCCTGGGTTGTGGGTCAGGTCCCCAGTTGGGAGCACACAAGAGGCAACCATATATTGATGTTTCTCTTCCTTTCTTTCTGCCTACCTTCTCCTCTATATAAAAATAAATAAATAAAATCTTTTAAAAAATCCTTGGACATCCATGCCAAAGTAGTACCAAGTATCAAGTAAGGTTAAAAAATCCTATTTCCACCAGATTCAACGTACAGAACCGTTAGAAGACCACACGGCATCAGGAAATTTTGCACTTAGAACACCAGTTATCCAAGAATTGTTGAGAAAAGCTGCAGTCCATGGGGTGAGCATCGATTCACTCAACTATACTACCATAACGAGGTCACAGGAACAAAGGGGACAGAATATTAGGTAAATGTTATATGTATGTTTTGACATAACACATATAAAACCACAATTGAATATAAGAAAATAATGTAGAGAAGAACATCTAATTCAAAATAAGCTTGTGGATCAATCTGCAATGTTAACTGAAAATAATTTAAAATTGGATTAAAAATTAGAGAAAAAAAAACAGCAAAGAAGTTGGTAATCAATTCCTTGAGTACCCAACCAACAGTATCTTTGAAAAGGGGGGCTAATAGGATAATCATAAAGGTAACCACTAGAATAAAAACACAAGAATTTTAAGAGTAAACAAATCATGAGTAAAAGATGTTATAACAGAAAATAACATGGTAAAAGTAAGATCAAATATAATGGTTATATTAATAAATGCAAAAGGGCTCAAAGCAGCCATTAAAAGAAAAATAAGTTTTAACTAAATACCAAACCCAACTACGTATATATTTTTCTGAAGCTAAAATAAGTTTCAAAATTATTGATTGGGGAAAAAAACAAACAAAACACTGATAACATACCAACAATTGTCCTAATCTGAAACTCCCAAAGATGCCAGTTGAAAGTGAAACATGTTAATAATTAGAGATATTAGCATATTTTCATAACAGGTTGAGTGGAAGATTTTTATAGGATCTAGAAGACCTAAACAGCACAATGAACAGTGTTATATTTATAAATACTTAACATAAAATCTAAAAATTAATTTTTCTTCCTTTTATGAGAATATAAAATATCCTGAAAAACTGCCATTATAATATGCCACAAAACAGTCATTATACATTTCAAAAAAAACAAAACAAAAAATATAAGCTGAATTCTCTGACTATAATACATTTCAAAATTAAAAACACAGCAAAACATAAAAAGTAAGCAACAAATACAAAAAAAGGCTTTCTACATGAAAAGTTTTAAAATGTTCATGGATTAGAGGAGTAAAAATGAAACTGAATAATATATTCCAAATGATTGTGAAATACAACCCATTTGATGTATGAACTGCAGTTAAAGTGGTGACCCAAACAAATGTCACGAAGTAAATCAGTAAAGTAGGAGAAAATAAAAAGACAAAAAGGCAACTCACATAACAAACAAATAGATCACTAAACTAAATGGAAAGAAATATAAAATAATTAATATAATTAACGCAAAAAAATTAATGGTTACAAAGAGAAAAATATTAAAACTTATTAATAAAATAAAAACTTGGTTACTTGAAAAAAATTACCAAAACATCAAACTACTAGCCACCTTTATTTTCAAAGAGAGGAAGCATAGGTTAAAAAAAGAGAAAAGGGAAGAATTGTCAAAGCACAGAAAATCATGTAAATAACATAAGTGATTACTGAAAGAAACTATATGAAAATATGTTTGAAAAAAATCTTCATAAAATGGATAAATTTCCTGGAACTATAACTAGCCAGAATCATTACGTTTGATAGGAAAATTGTAAACAGTTCAGTTTCCACAGAACAAAAAGAGAAATTTCCAAATATCTCTCACATAAAAAGGACTAGACCCAGCGTTTTCAGAGGGTTGTTTTACAAAACAAATTTGTATCAGATAACCAATGGCTACTGACCCAGTTTCAAAGCATTGAAAAAGTGAACATTCCAAAAATTTCATATTGAGTTACATAACACATCAGTGTCAAGCATTCAAAGATAGTTCAAGAAGAAAGCACTGTAAACAAATCTCTCTTGTGAATACTAAAGCAAAAAGCAACAAAGTTTTCTGAAATAAAATCCAATGAAATGTTAACTGAACAATTCATTAAGGTTCATTTAAATGTTTGCTAGGTAGTTCAGTGTTAGGAAATATATGAATACAATGTAGTAATTAATAAATAAAAAGAAAACAATGTGATTTGCTGCATAGAATACAAAGTATTGACAAGATACTTTTGTGATTAAAACATTAATAAAAATGACTAGCCTCATTAACATATCAAATATGTATATCTCAGCTTCAAAGCAAGTATTTTACCTACTGGAAAAATTTTAAAGGCATTCTAATAAAACCATGCCCAAAGAGTGAGCACCCCCTATTTCTACCACTCTTTAACATGATTATGGAAGGATTATCCCAAGTATCGATTTACAGATGATGTGATTGTATACTTGGAAAACTCTAACATGATCCTGGTAATAATGTCACTTGGTTTTTCCAGAGCTTAAAAAAGGGTGATTATAAATCTCAAAAAAAAAGTACAATCTATGTGTACTATGTTTACAGTTTTAAAATAGGAATTCTTATTCCATAGTTTAAAACAGACACATATAAAATATCCCTTATATTAATTTTAATCTTAAATTGAAAATGAAATTCTTCTCAGATCTGTGCCTTATGAGGCTTACTTATTTTCAAATGTGGTAATGAAATTGTCCAGAAGGACAAAACATCTGAAAATAAAGACCCACGAAAAACCCTGTACTAATAACCTTAAAAATGTACACCTGAACACTCCACTAGTTTCACAGGTGGAAAAATGTGAAGTGTGTTTACGGTATTTGCCATAAGCCAATTTTATCTGCATCAAGCCATATGGTTTGGGGAACTGGGAGTTTCACGAGGATTCAGAGTGAAATTTAACAGCATTATCTGAAAACAGAATAAACTACTGAGTTTATAAACCATTCTGGGACATAGCAGAAAGATTTTTCTCTCCCCCCATCTTTAAGAAAAATACATATATGTTATATATATAATGTACATGTTCCTATACTGATATTTTAAAACTCTAAAACTGTACATGCAGTGTTTTTGTCATTTTCTGACAATTTCTCCATTGCTACACTGCTGTACAGAAAATTTTGTTACAAGGTTTAGACATTATTGGTAACTTCTAATGTAAGAAATAAGAAGCACTTAATGTAGTATACAGTTAATTTTAAAAAATATTCATTATAATTGAGATTTCAAAACTATTACTCAATTGTACCTATAAAAATAAACATTGCAGGGGAATCATCCAGAGAAAAGTATTGGGAATTCCGGTCAAAAATTACATATCAACTAATCTAGAGAGCCCCAAAGTTTTGTTTTATGCCCTTTCTTGTATATTAACTTACATGCATTCTACAGTATCAAAGGTAATGTTACTTTAAACATTATTTTAAAATTTGAAGTTCTAATTGAATGCACTGCTTAGGCTTCTAATTTTACTCAAGGTTTTTGGATTATGGCTCAAGTAAAGTAGTTAGCTAAACAAATATAGAGAAATAAAATTATTAATTCAAAAAATAAAATATCTAAAATCTTACAAAATATTTCCAATAATCAAGGAAAAAGTAACTACTACATATTCCTTCTGAAAATATTTTTTTTAATTTGATTTCCTCATCATCTACTATACAATTCCACAAGGTGCTAGAAACACTGACAGAAGAAAAGTCGAATTACACAAAATTGATGAGTTTGGAAACAATCACTCCTGTAATTAGGGTAGGTCAGGAAAAGTATCTTTGTAAATAATTTATTAGAAAGCACTCTATAAAAACCTAGGGAAATGTCAAGGCAGGTGCGATCTTCTTAAACCATTCCTGTATAAATCAATTAAGGCGCTTCATTTTGACACACAGTGTCAGTATTTACCAAACCTAGACAGGCCAGTCCCTCCCTGCAGCATGCATTTGCAAATAACTTTACTCATTAATGTTTAATTAAGACAGAGGAAAACTGTCCTTGATATTTTGCTGCAATTAGTGCTCTCTATACCCCACTGACTTCTCATGATGAATTACTTTTCAAATCAAAAGTGAAATGATTAAAACTGGAGACACTCCACCCACGACGCACGGCCCCTACCACATTTTAAAGAGGAACACCCAACAACACCATGCACAGTGAACACACAAGTGAGATGGTCGGTCATTGTTCCTTTCAGCTGTGAAATTCCTTTTAAATCACAACTCTAAGGTGACACAACATGCAAATCCCAATCTATTCCTATTAAATAATTAACTCATACAGTCACACACTACCAGAGCATTGGGCTGTTTAATTCAACTCCCCCCCATCCCACCTGACAAATTAAAGTATTCCACAAACAGTAAGTGAATTGTGAAGGTCATATTATTTTTCCAAATGACATCAGTTCCCCTGAAGTTCTAGTATTTATTCATATAAGGGGCTCCATAATCCATCTTGCAAAATGTCCTCAATTTACCAAACAACCGACCTAAACCAACACTGCACAATAACAACAACAGCAAAACTGAAGTCTGGAAAGACCCATCCACTTCTGCAGTGTTACATCACTAACAAGCGACAGAGCTAAACACACAGTACACTTACTTGTTCATTCCCCAAATCTTTCCTCTCACGCTCCTCTCAAATACTGTGTCATTTTAGACTGGAGGAGTAAATGTTTTTCAACTCTTTGATCATTGTGTTATCATTATATTCAGGTAACGTCCAGGTTGGAACATTCGTTTTTTTAATCAGAATTCTCATAGAAACTTTATACATAATAGCCCCAAATTGGAAAAAGCACAGAGGTCCATCAACAGACAAATGCGTAAACACATGGCAGAGCACGGCTTTGGTGCAAAATGGAACAAACTACTTATGTAGGTAATGACCTTGATCGACCTCAGAAACATGGTCAGTTTAAAGAAGCCACACACAAAAGAATGCATACCAGCAAGCTCACTTACACGATATGCTATTGTCTCAGATTAGCTCTTTACTCTCAAAAACACACTGAGTTTATTTGGAGGAGTTTTCTCTACCCTCCGTCTACCTCATTTCTCCCATTGACAGGGAAAAAAGGACTGAACTCTGACAATGGCTCTGCCGACGTCTCAACTCCAACGTGATCTCTGATGACCCAGATGCACTAACCTTATGAAAGTCCAGAAATACACGCTGAGGAAGCATGAATGGCCCTTGAGAGCGGCCTCACTTCTGGAGGCTGGTTACGGTGAGAATTCGAACACCCCGAACTGTCCAGCAGGTTTACTGATGGCAGAATCTTACCGGAGCCCCTGCTGCTGGTTCTGACAGGTGTGCCATGCTTGGCTGCTAAGCCTTCCCCACTCAAGTGGGGAAGAAGTGACTAGTCCAGAGCCACTGCGAAATTGCCTGAGTGATGTTTTAATTTCGGTTCCACCTCAAAGGAAAGAAGCGAGGCCTGAGAGGAACATCGCCCCTCCTTATTTCTGCTGTTTTCCTCATTGGAAAGAATTGTGTTCTTGGAAGGCACATATTTTTGACACTCTTCTCATTACATTTCAAAATGTTGAGGCTGTTCTTTGGATTGTTGAGATCCATTATAGGCAAGATTTTTCCTTTTCAGATAAAGCAACTAAACATTCATATATTTAATTAAAGACTGCATAACATCTAAAAAATTCATATGCGTTTTTCATATATCTGAGAAAGGAAAACCAAATATGAAAGGGAGAAGGAAGTTCAGCCTCTTAAGACAAGCAACATTTTAACAGATAACAACCAGGTATCTTGAGACACAGTCTCAGCTCAATTCAAGACACAGACTTGTACAATGATGTCATACAGCACCTCTGATTATTGAGGCGATAAAATATTAGGCATGTAGCAGCCTTCATTTTTCAATCCATTATTGAGGAAATTAATGGTGTGCTTAATTTAAAACTGACTTTAAATTTAACAGATTCAAATTTGAATCTGAGCTATTCCACTTATTAGCTAGATAGTTCGTACTTTTGAACAATTAGAATAATGATACCTACCTTACAGATACTTCATGAAGACTAATTAAAATCATGTACATAAACCACTCAACATGGTGACTGGTACTCAAGTTATACAGTCAAAGTACAGTATACACTCAAGAAATAGCATTATATATTGTTATGTATTGTGCTACAGAATGGGTATATATTATATGAATATATACAAATTTTAATTTACCACTTCCATATTTTAAATATATGCAGGTTTATGTGCATGTTTATATATATATAAATTATTTAAAAATTTGTTTCTTTATTGAGACTCCTATGTTTGGATAAAATCGTTGTCTAAAATCCACTAATACTCATGTATATAAACAGGACAATAAAATTACCAAGTGAGTTGCGTGTTACCAAATCTTAAAAATCTTGAGTTTTATGAATTTGCTCAAAGATGAAATATAATCTACACTTCTGAAAATTAAACCCATGAAGCCAAAAATTAACCTCACTTTGAAAAAAACAGCAGAAAATCACTAGGAAGTAGAAACACAGCTTAAGTCTCCCTTTGGAAACCATCTGGAGAGTTGGTAATATAGTCCAGAATTATCTATACATTCTACTGGCAAAATACTTTATGCATTTTATGGTCACAATAAGAATTTACGTAGAGCCTTATACTGACAGTTCATCTTATACATTGCATGACTTAAAATCACAGCAATACTGAAGGTCAAACAACATTATGGAGATTCAGATAGACACCATCTTGTGTGAATTTAGAAGGGAAGTTCAAGAAGACGAGTTTAAGCCAAATATTATGATGCTCGGTGTAATTTTTGTTCTTATTTTCTTCTTCACCACAGTCTACTGCCCTTTGGTCCTCTGGATTTCTTCTGACTTAAGTCTGCATTTATGGTAAATATTCTGGCAGGACTTGCAAGCAAGTTCAGTCAAGCATGTGCCAATTCAAGACTCCCTTTTATTAGAGATACATATTTGAGAACTTCTACCCTCAGCACTTGTCCGGATTTTTAAGAACGAAACTTCCTGTCTTTAAAAGCAGAACAGTGAGGCTTCGTCCTCCCGTCTCTGTTGTGGAATAGCTCTCCTTCCTGGGTTTACATGGTTGAAGGAGCATCCATCACACACGAGCTGGGATCCCGGCCCCTACTCCCCTTGGATCAAAGCCCCATGAGCAGCAGTGCTATTCCACGTTTATACCTGCAATTAGGACAGTTTCTACTTGCACTTTTTGACTTATGTGCATTCACTGGTAACTTTATCTGCAGGATTTTATTTAAAATTAAAACTGCTTTTAGTTGGTCCTTTCACTTTATTAAAATGTTTGTCACCCTATCACTTTTGGAAGGAAAAAGTGGATTCACGCAAGTTGGAGGACAAACAGACGAACAGGTAAATTTGGTCAATTTTCCAGATGTTGAACTGGGAAAGAACATGGTTTTAGATCAGGCTTTATGGCTGCCAAGAAAATACATTATGCAAATAGATGTCAGGGAGATGAATAGATTATCCTCATGCTCATCATTCTGCTCACTATGAGAAAAGGCCTGAAATAAAAATTTAACATGGGATCTCTAGTTATAAAAATCCAGATTTGGTAGATTACTCTGTCTTTTTTATTGGATTTATTGGGGTGACACTGGTTAATAAAACCATACAGGTTTCATGTGTACAACTGTGTAACACATCATCTGCACACGGCATCGTGTGCTCACCACCCGGAGTCGTGTCTCTTTCTGCCATCATTTGTTCCCACGTTGGCCTCTTCCACCCCCTCCACCCACTTTCCCTCTGTCGTCTGTGCCTATTTTTTTCTTGATCCCTCCACCTTTCACCCAGCCCCCCAAACCCTCTCCCCTCTGAAAGCTGTCAGTCTTTTTTAGGTATCTATGAGTCTGTTTCTATTTTGTTGGTTAGTTTCTTTTGTTCATTGGATTCCACATATATAAGTGAGATCATACGGTATTTGTCAGTCTCTGACTGGCTTATTTTGCTTAGCATAATGTTCTCCAGGTCCATCCATGCCATCACAAAGGGTAAGATTTCCTTCTCTTTGTATGGCTGAGTAGTATTCCATGTGTAAATGTACCACAGATTATTTATCCACTCATCTACTGATGGGCTACTTCCAATTCTTGGCTATTGTAAATAACTCTGCAATGAATATAGGGGTGCAAACATTCTTTTCTATTAGTGTTTCGGGTTTCTTTGGGTATATTTCCAGAAGTGGAATTGCTGGGTCATAAGGCCATTCCATTTTCAATTTTTGAGGAATCTCCAAACTCTTTTCTGAAATGGCTGTGCCCCAGCCTGCATTTCCACCAACAGTGCACAAGGGATCCCCTTTCTCCTCATCCTCACCAACACTTATTGTTTGATGATTTATTGATAATTGCCATTATGGCAGATGTGAGGTGATATCTCACTGTGGGTTTTATATCTGCAAGATTTTAATGCATGCCTTCCTCTTGATCGGAAGTCACAAAGGCCTCTCATGTAATCTGTAGCAACCTGCATGTAAGATGACCATTTTTGAAAGATCTATTAGTACATCCCAAGGTGATTTTTACCATATGCCACATGGCCATATATACATTTTTACACTGTATCATTATGTATCAAACATATCTTCTAGTTAAGTAAAAATACATCCAGGTATATTGCACAAATGTGGAAATTAAAATTTTTAAATAAGTAGAAAGACTATTTTTTTCTCAATACAATTAAGAAATATTTCAAAAAAGTCTTCGACTTAGTTGGAAGTAAACCTTGGCCCTATTTAAGGGCCTATTCGAGGAAATGGGGCTGACTACATAAGGATGTCGATTTTGCCACAAACCTGGTTGATGTCTCAGTCACCCACTGCACCCCACCCTGTGGAATTGCTTTAGCTCTATTTAATGCTTTAGTGAGATATAATAGAAATAAATTATGAACCACCATAAACTTGTCATTTTTTCTATTGCAATGTCAAGACTGTCTTAAATTATAATTGATTCAATTTCTCTTTTCATGGTGGTTGATAAAAAGCTATGAGCAAAAATTATGGGCCATCTTTAGAATATTAAAGAGGCTTATACTTTATATTTTAGTATTAGCTTTACGTCTTAGCTTCGTTTTGATATTTATTATTATTTTTTCTATTAAAAATCTACTTTTAACTTACTGTATTTTACTGTACTTCACATGTTTTGTAGTTAGTAATAATAATTCCTTTCTAAAATAGGGCTGTCTCTAAATTCATAAGTATTTTTAACGTATTTCCTGGCAGACAGACCCTCTTATAATATTATCCCCATTTCTGTCTTTAGCCTTTCCTCCCACCGTTTTCCTCGTGTACTCTTTTCCTATGCATACCGAGTTCATTAAAAGCCGTTACATTGAGGTATACAATTGACACATAAAATTAAGGTGTACATTTAATGCCTACAACTTGATGAGTTGGTAGATAAGAAAGCACCTGTGACACCATCACCCCAATCTATGCTATAAATATATCCCCCAAATGCCCTTTTGTTATTATCTTGATGATAAGAACATTTAACATAAAATTTTCCCTTTCTTATCATTCCTTGGACACACTGTGTGCCAATGTTGACCCTAATCTACACACCTTTCTATTGTTACTTCCCTATAAATGACATGTTAAAGATAGATCTCCAAAGCTATCCTTTCATGACTCTTGGAATGAACTAATAAAAGAATGCAGCTGGAATAGCGTCTGGGAGAGTGAAAAATACTATAATTTACTTTGCCTTTTCTTTGATTTAATCTTACATGCATTCTGGAATATTGAAGACACAGGGTCTGGCTCAAATAATGCCCCTTTTTATAACAAAATATATATTACAGAATCATAAGCATGTAATTCTGCAATGTAACAATATCACACTCAAGCACACCACATGACATTTTAGGTGAAATGTTCAAATTAAAACTATAAATTATTATACCCACCTTACCAACCACACTCAAGCAGGGGATACTTCAGCTGGACCCTGTATCAAAACCTCAATACAGAATAAAATAAATGTATCTTTCAAAGAAACTTAAATAATTTTTTGAATATTATAATATATGAGAAGACAAAAATCTAAGACTCCAGGTTCCAAGACGTGTGTTCTACCCACTGTAGTGCACTCTCATTTTCTTACTTTATTTCCAGATGGGTTTTAATCACTTTAACAGATTTAACTTAAAAATCCACTTTCAACTTTAAACTACCCCAGAACATTGTTTTATCAACTACTAACCTTGAAATCATTTGCTGGGCAGAGATGGGTGGTATAAATAGGCTGGTTAAAATGACTCCCTAAACTAGAATTTGGGTAACCAATTTAAACATAGGAAAGCTTTCTGGGGTGACTGAAGGGACGTCCTCCTAGTGCACGCTTCTAGTCGAAGTCAGCTTTGCCCCGGTCTCCTTTCAAGTAGAAGAAGAAAACTGGAACCCCAGAGATCCATTGAGGGGAAGGCATTTCCTGGTGGAGTTCACACTTACTTATGCAGTTTGTTGGCTTTATTTATTTATTTATGGTCAGGATCACAAGTGGAAGGCATCGGCCCTTTGATGAAAGAACACTGCTGTCATCCTCCATTTCCTATGAGATGTCACAGCTGTGACAAGGAAGGGTTTATAATGGCACAGTTCGGTGCCTTCATAATTTATTCTCTCTGATTTCACGCTCTTTTAGTCTCCTGCTCAACCATCCACTAACAAGTGATGATATTAGCCAATAAATCAAAGACGTCTGCTTGTCACCACCAGGTGCTTGGCCACATCGCCGCCGATTATGAGACGCACAAAAGGACAATTTCATGTAGGGCGCTCAGCAGAGGTGTTCCACTGATATTCTGTTTGATAGGAAACCAGTGAGAGGTGAATGTAGTAAAATTCAATAACTTTCATGCCTTCAGGCAAGGAAGGATGAAGTTGAAGTAAACTGGGAAGTAAATTAGGACCTCTCATTTATTACTGTATGATTCTAAACCTCTTCCTGTATCACTTCGATACAGGGTAAGGAAAGAAAAAATATTTTAATGTATTCAGTTTATTTCACTGAATCTAAGAATTTATTTTTCTTTCCTAAGTGCATCAAAGAAGATATTCTTTCTTTAAAGATTTCATTTATTTTTAGAGAGAATAAGGGAGGGAGAAGGAGAGGGATAGAAACATCAATGTGTGGTTGCTTCTCATGTGCCCCCCAAATGGAGACCTGGCCTGTAACCCAGGCAGCTGCCCTGACTGGTAATCGAACCAGCGACCCTCTGATTGGCAGGTCTGCGCTCAATCCACTGAGCTATGCCAGCCAGGGTCAAATAATATATTTTTACACCCATCTATTAAAACTTGCATTATTGCTAAGTAAATATAATGATAACATAATATTTGTGTTAGCAATAGTCGATGCACAAAAAGATTATGATCCTATTCTCTATTACTGTTAAAAGCTGCTGTCAAACTAATTAATATCATCCTTTAGCTATTACTTGTTTCTATTCTTACTTATTCTCATTATTTTATTATTGATCCAGAATAATATAAATATACCTATAAATAAGAACAGTAACAGCAGACTGGATTTGCAAAGTATAAATGATTCTGAAATATATTTTATGAAAGGCTCCGAAATAAAATATTGAATTTAAAAAATGATAAAAAGAGATTATTTTTTTAAATTAAAAGAAATAGAGTCAAAAAGAGATTTTTTTCTTTTTGGCTTTATTTAATTAAGTTATTTCTCTTTTTCTCACCTGAGAAATTCATCATATGTGTATATTGATTATATAACTACATCACTGACTTAGTAGTTTTGCCATATTAATGAGTTATTACAGAATGATTAAATAGACCTTATTTTTAAATCAATTTCATATTAAGATGCAAAATGACATACATAATTATGCTGTCTTTGACTGGAATGCCTGTTGTTTATTTTTGAACATGTAAACAGCTGTTTTTCTTCTCCTGTCTTTCTTTAACATCCTAGGTTGCCCCGAAGTGCCCCAATTTCAGGTCACAACTCTCAGAGGCTAGGAAATCCATGTCTGCCACTGTAGCTTGTCCTTGTCATAGTTCCGTATGTTACAGATGCTTTGGAATTACTGTTTGAAAATATTTGTCTTTTAAGTCTCCTCATTATAATAGTTTGAAGTTTTCAAAGAAACTGTGCCAGGTAAATAAAATAATTTTTAAGTAAAATGATTTTGTGTGTATTTAAATAATAAACAGGCATTTTGCAATTTCTTTCAGCCTAAGTCGTGATGCATTTTGCTGCTGTTGTAGCTGTTTTGTTGTTATTTATACTGACTGTTACATTGGTATTTTATACTATGATTTATTTCTCTCTAGCCTAATAGGAATTCAAAGGTGCTATCTATTTAGAAAGCTCTGGACAGAGATGATATTTCACTTGGAAGTATATGTTTAAAGTTCTCTTTTATTTCTCTTAGCTACAGAATTATTAATTATTATTAAGTAGTAAGTACCACTTTATATTCTGTAAACTTTTCATAACTATCCTTTTATGTCACATTCCTCTGAAGCATAAGAGTAAATTTCCAGTTATATTAAGCACAAAAAACCAAGGGAGCACACTAAAAACATACTGAATAATTAATGAAGAAGGAAAATAGAAACCTCGGAAATATTAGGTAGGTGAGGAATTAGAACACACTTGGGCTTCTGCATGACCACTGTATAGAACAGGATGGCTGCTTCCATCCAAAGAAGTCTTTCAGTTCGTGTTCCCCTGCAGTAAAAAGATTAGGCATGACTTAAAATGTAAAGGACTGTGAAAACACAGAAAATTAGATGATGGAGCATTTGTGCAGTATTTCCTTTTGATGAGACACTCTTAACACTAAGCTTATCTCACTAAGGCAACTGATGAGTGTAAGTGGATTTGACTGAGTTTCCAAATCAATGAAAACCAGTAGGTATTTTTTTATTTCATTATCCAGACCTTGGTCAAGTCAAAAGAATTTAGAATGAAGGCAGCATAAAGGCAACAAAATCAGTGCAAATCATTGGCCTCATCTCTCCATTATTTTATTCTTTGTTTTTGTAACATACTTTATCTTTAGGTTCTTGACATTGAATTGGGCAGACAGTACTGGTTGCTTATTACCTGGAAGGTAAACTCAGAGATGAAATCTATGAAACTGTCTCCAATAAATTATGATGAATAAGCGTGTTGTTTGGCTCTATAGCTTTCGTAGCTTTTGTGGAACATCTATATGTATCACTATTTCATTTGTAATTCCCAGATATGTCTGAGAAAGCATCACTGAGAGTACCATCCCTTATCAGTATAGGAGTCCAACTCTTCCCATTGGCGTGAGAGACTATTGGACTACACTGTCTCAGGCCCAAGTTCACATTGTCATCCTAAGAAATGATTTCCTGGTTTTGAACAGTACCCAGCACAGGAAAAGTTCCTTTATAAGCTGAGATAGGGGAACGGTTCAGTATCTCTTTCAGACAATAAGAAAATGAGTTATTTCCATCTTTTTCTTCCATGCCTTTTAAAATCCTTTGAAACGGAAACAACCTGCCATGACAGGAAAGAATCCAGCCATCACCCTACAGATCATGGCTTCCATCTTGACTTTCTCCTCATGGTTTCACTTTCATACGAGTCTAGCAGCGCGTTATTTTACTCACAGTGCGCAAATGCATCCTCACTTGAATTCTGGGATTCTCACGCTCTGACTCCCGGGCAAGGACTCAGTAAAAATGTTCAATTTCCCCTTCTCATGATCACTCCTTCTGAACGTGTATATCCCTTACTATCGGTATAATAGATCTGCCACCAATCATATATTTTGTGTAGCATTCTTATTAAAGATATGATATGGGCCAAGTTATTTATGCCCTTTTAGCTTCATTTTCTTTATGTGAAAATGCGACTAATAATAGTATATATTTCAAATGCTGAGATGAATATTAAATGAGCTAATGAATGTAAAGTGCTAAACTAGGGCTTGGTAAATAGTAACACAATGCTGGATAAATAAGGGTTGGGGCTATTGTGTTGGCCACATTTTTTTTCCCTAGGGTATTCTATTTTGTCAGAATGTATTGATTAGAGTAATCATGTTATCACCCATTAACTAGAATTAGAAAGTGTATTTAAGATTAAGTGTGCTATTTAACTCCTGATTTATAACAGTACACGAGTTTCTGATTTATATATAACAGGTAAACTAATAATATACACCACATATTAAACAAATTTATGTGTTCATTCAAGCTTTATTGAACACTAGAGTTGCAACAATTATCATTTGTAATGCTATAATGATTCAACTGCAAATGTGCCAATGATTATGTTAGAAGTTTCTATCAGGTGACAGAATCAACCAAATACGATGTTACTGGCGTATCATTTGATTAGCACAATATAATTAAGCAATACAATGTTAAGTTATTTCATATGGAAAATGTAATGCTCTTATGAGATAAAAATAAAAGTCAGAATATTTGCACTGTACAATAAATTATTTCTGGCCACTGCCTTAATTTGGGGAAACCGGGGTCTCAGTCTTAAACTCTACTCACATGAAAAAAAATCACAACTTCGCTGAACTAGTTATTTGTAAATTGTTTTGATTCATTTCCCTCTATTCCACTAAAGTATAAGCTATTTGAAAGTCAGGGTTGAATCATTTGCTTGCTTACTCATTTATTTAGTATGTATTCATTCATGCATTAGTCTACAATATATCCATAGCATCTTATTGTGGTGCCCCCCCAAAAATTTAAATGCTGAATGACCTTATTTTTGCATCTTTGAAGAGCAGAGCCAGAATAAATAACCTCTCAGATTTATTATTTTAAAATATTATCTAAGCATAGTATTCAAAATGCATTACCAAAGAATCATGCACATATAAGGAAAAGAGAAATTCTTCTATGCTCTTGCATTCTTTCTCTGACACAGTACCTTAATTTTCATGAGATGATTCATGTGTGTGTCCATTCTGCTGAAACCAACAGTGCAAGTACTAGTACTGATGTGTGAATGAATGATATCTCAACTATAGAGTGAAAGATATCATAACCATAATTGTTGCCATTAAAATAATACGTCATCTACTGCTTATGCTGTTCATCCCCAAGAGCCAAAGCCATTCTATGTGGTTTATTTATTCAAGTTATCTCCTTTAAGTCTCACAACTAATCTATAATGTTGGAATAGTAACATCCAATTAGAAAATGAAGGCACAGTATGACAGATAACCTACCCACAACCTTGCACTGTAGGTCACAATCGTTGTTCCCCACCCCCCCATTCTTTTAACACTGTTTCTGCACTTGATGACTTGCAAATTCACAAGTAGCTATGGAAAAACAGACTGTTTGCTTAAGGATTCTAGGAGCTGAACTTCAAGGAAGCAGATTCCAGCCTTCAGGCATTTCAGCTCCAGGAGATTTGCTGACCTTCGACCATAAAACCAGGATGACAAATAACAGACCAGCTCCCAGAGAGTTATCAGAGTAGATGGCGCTGACTGACATGTAGCACCCTACATGGAGAACCCTCAACACCCTTCCGATAGTCTCCCTTATTCTATCTCTCCCTTCGTCTCTCACAAAAACCCCTCTCTGCACTGAGATGTTGAGATGATCTTTGTGACATTAGTCTGCCATCTTCTCAGACTGCTGGCTCTTGAATAAACCGACAGACATTCCCTGTACCAGCCCTTATCTCTCTGTCATTGGCTCTTTGTGCAGCAGGCAGCCAGTCCTGGGTTCAGTAGCACCAGAATTCTAAGCCAAATTGCTATAAACGCAAAGCTCATGCTCATTCAATATTAAACAATTGCTAATATTGATTTGAACAAATCTCTAGTAATAAATATTGTATCTGTCATTCTGATCTCCACGATTCTCCGTAAGTAAATACCAATGTCACTATTCTAGAATGCCAACTCAGAGAGGACCTGGAACAATTTTTTAAACCTGTTTTGCCTATTCACAAATGAAATGATCATTATCCAATGATAATGACCAGAAAGACAAATTCTTAAAAAGTAGTAGGAAATGAAATGAGTAAATAGGTAGAAACGAGGAAAAAGAACTGTATCATTGAATTAAACATAGACACTAACTTCTTTTGTAAGCATCTTTATCTGCTCCTGAATTTAATAGGGGTTGAACATTTGAATACCCTGTAAAATAAGTAACTAGTAGATTACTTTTTCACAAAAGCACGTAGCTCTTGTTTTTTAATGTACTGTGCTTTATCTAAAGTATAATTCCATTCCCTAACTCCATTTTCTTTCCCAACCTTAAACAAGCTTTCGAATATATCTAATAAGGTATTTTTCACCCCTTACAACCAAGTCTGGTCATTTGTGCCAGTCTTTGAAGATTCTATTTGAAGAGCCTAATCTATACTTGGTTTGGGTTTAGAAAGTCAAAGCTTAAATGGCTTTTACAGGTCAATTAAACCATAGCCTTTATCCAGCTCCTTTTTCAAAATTAAGACTTGAATCGTGTCCCTCAAATCCAAATCAATTCACCAGGACCCAGGTTTCTGATGTCCTATTCTGGGATTCTTTGTATCACAC